>JAQIXN010000170.1:0-58260 GCA_034698145.1 Proisotoma minuta
CAGGGTTTCTTTAAGTTGAGCATAGTTAGCTTCCTAATAAAACGATAATGATTACATAATATAAATAAAATAAAATAATAATTAACTCACCAGAGTTTTTTTGGCCAAACGGACGGACACAGTTCTTGTCACGTTTGCCAATTCCACTGTCATTCGCTTCTGGCAATAAGTTGGTGGGGGTGGTCCAGTCTTTATCGTTGGAAACTGTTCAGATACTTCAGATTTGTCCCACCACGGAATTGACACTTGGCATTTGTCTTCAATATCGGACTTAGACCCGTCTTCACCTGCTTCTCCAGACATTTTTCTAATAGTTGAAGATAGTCAATTTTATGACAATTTTTCGCCGAAGGCACAGACAAACGTTCTTTAATGAACGACAAATGAAACTGAACAGAGAAAGGAAAAAAATGAGGAGCGTCGTTTTCCAGAAAAGCGTGGCTTTGCAATACTTTGCATAAGAAATAGTGCGGTGATTAGGGCTATAGAAAATAGAAAACTAAAAGAAGATTAAGTAACTGAATATAAGGCTCATGTTTATGATATCAGATATGAACCCTCATCGCTTTTCCTTATTGTTAGTCAAAATAGTCAATCATATCACTACACACAATAAGCATAAATTGTAAAATTTACATATAAAACAACAACCTTTTAATTTTGGCATCAACTGATATTATCATTCATCAACATTTTACGAAGCATTATCATTTCAACTTTAAACTAATTTCCAGGAGGTGAATGGTATGTGAATTTGAATTAAAGAGGCCAATTCGACAGGCATTTACAAGCATTTACCAAAGTCCCCATTTTCTCAAAAGATGCGTAATTGACCAATCTGAACTCACTTCTTGGATACTTACATGTGGATTATTTTCTAAAATGTACGAGACTGTAGAAATGAGATCTTCAAAAAATGATCAAAAAAACTATCGGATCCAATAATGAAATCAACATTTCTAAAAGCTTTGCATAATGAATTTGCATTGCAAGATTTGCACTGCAAATTGCATAATAATTTCTTTGTACTCGTACTGTGGCTGCGTCTGCAACAATTCTAAACTCTCATGAATTTGGTTATTATAATGTTGATTTTTAAAATTGCCTTTTTAAAACCAATACAGCACTATAAATTTGTTAATTACAGTGAGGACAGCTTTAGAAGAAGAAGGCAATGATTAAAATTAAATGATTATTTTTATTTCAGTTTCTAATCAATTTTTATTGCCTTGCTTGTGTGGACTATTTTATATAGAATATCTCTAAAAGAAATATTTTAGACTTATTTGTATAAAAATAAATATTCATAATTTAAATAAAAATGAGTCAAGAAATACATAAATACATTTAAGTTTTTAAGCTACAAACAATTGCACGTGTTTCTAACGTAGCTGGCTTGTCCGTGAAATTAACAACAGCAGCGTCATATTTGTCATTTAATTTTTTCACGTATTCGATTCGTGCAAAGTCTAACATGTTTTTAGTTATCTCGCCAATTGTTGTTTTCATAAATAGGCCTGGAGCATATTTATCTTCCAACTCTTTCAAAATACTGTAAAAAAATTGTTGGTATCTGCTTTTATTATGTAAAAAAACAAAGGCTTACGAGCGACAGCATTCAGGAAACAATTCATCCACACGGCCATGTTCTGCCCCATCCACAGCCCAAGAGGTCATTTGCTTCAGTGTAAGGTAATTTTTTATTTTGAAATTCTCCTACGACCAAAATAATTTTATTTACTTTAAATACTGAACTTAGTTTAATAATAACTCACCTTAATAAATTCGGCTCCTAGATAAGTCTCAAAATCACATCGATGATGACAACAAGTGGCCATGCAAAATCCAGCAAATTTCTCCACGCAAGAATTTGAAATTTTGTCCACTAAAGAAAATACTGACATATCTTCAAGAAGAAAGAAAAAAACATGTAGATGTGATTTAAAATTGACTGTTTGAAGAATTTTTCACCTGTTGCACTTCCACATAAATGTTTGGCAAAGCCAACAATATGTTTCACATCCTTAGATTGAATTCCTGGTAGATCACCAACCGACAAGTCTTTAATATCTCCACGAATTCTAATAATTTCAATTCCAAAATCACCGAGCCTATTGTCTTGTTTGTGTTTTGGGCTCATTTTGTCAATCAGGAATATTTTGCAGTTTTTGAGGTTCTTTTCTTTCACAGCTTGGGCGATATAAAATGTGACAGTTCCTGAATAGAAATTAAGTAAACTATAAGGTTCAAGAATTGACAAAGTATGTACGGTTATTAGAATTTTACCTCGGCCACTGCCATATTCGATGAAAGCTGTGTTATCTCTAAAGAAATTCCTTTGTTCCATGATTTTTACTATTGATCCAATTTGAGCAAGATGTCTCGCAGCACTTTGACCTATGTAAGACGTCACGAGCTCCGCAGCTACCAAATGATGAAGACCCAAACGATCCTCAAAACATTCCGTGCTGCACTTTTCATTGATATATTCTGTCCAAGCCAAATAAAAACATTAAACGATCAAAAGTATTGACTTAATTGTATTAAATTACTTGAATACGCAGGGATGAGTTGAATCAGCGTTTCCAAAACTTGTTTGTCCTTTGGAAAAATGCTATTCCCATGTTCACAAATGTCACTTGACTGAGCCTCAAGTAATCTTTCTTCTTTAGTCTTCTTTACTTTACTTTCCCGTGCCTCACTTTCGATGAAGAGATTGACATTTTCCTTAATGTACTCTGGCTGCTCCATCCGCCTGCTGTTGCATTTTGTCAGGTGAATTTCCAATTCATGTTTGAAACAGTTGCTGCATTAAACAAGAGAATAAATTGTAAGTATTACATTTATCAATTATATGAAAACTGACTGGCGGGGGTCCAACGGACAAGAAATCCTTTCCACGTCCCTCCCCCCGTAATTGACGATGACGTTGCGGGGAAGATGTTCCGTGCAAACGGGCATATCTACGCTAATTCTTGCCCTTTTGCAAACCCGTTTTTTCCTGTCCACCATAAAACAGCACTTGTCCCATCCGGTGGCCTCCAAAGTCAATTTGGAGGCTTGGAAGGGATCCTCTTGGGACATGGTCACTTGTTGGACAGGAGCTGAGCATATGATTGACATGGCATCCTTCCCGCTCCCTCTCCCTCTTTGCCCCTTCCAAAAAGGTTCTTGTCCAAAGAATCATCTGAGCAGTCTCCAAAGGATCTTGAGGAGGACCGGCGCACGCACCCCACAAACAAATTGGCAAAGTACAACCTTCTACGCTGTTCAATTATGTTGAGGATAATCCAAAGAATGAAGTTGTTTGCTGTTATCAACCCTCTTTTAGTCTTACTTCAGTTAACAGTCATCACAAAGTATGTCTTGGAAAGAGTTTTGGTTTTGCTACATTGATAGTTTATGTTGAGTAGTGCTCTTTAATTGAATGCGTAATTTCATTTTTTTTACAGAATTCTTCAATACGAGTAAATAGGAATTGTGAAATGTCAAGAAAAATGCAACTCATTCAACAAGTCCAAGCTCTATGTTTCCATCATCATCAGTAACAACGGCGTCAACGGTGACCATTTGATCATATTGACAATTTAATTGTATCTCTTAGATCAACGTTCTGATTTTTTTAACAGAATTCTTCAGGGGGAGTAAATGGGGATGGGATTGTGAAGAGGATCTCGCCATCATCTTCCAATTCTAGCTCTCCTCAAAATGAGAATAATTGTTTCCAAAACGGTAGCCAAAGCCAGCCTAAAAATGAAGTTATTAGGGTGTATCGAGCTGCCCAGAAAAAGGAAACTCCTTCAACAAGTCAAAGCTTTATGCCTCCATCTCCATCATCATCCGCAACAACAACCACGTCAAATGTTATCGTAAATGATTATTATGATGGTGTTTTGACTCGGAGCAGAAGTGGAGGTGCCGATAGCCGACCTCGGTTTGGAAGTAAGGAACAATCTGGCTCTGGAATAGTTGAGAAGAAAAAGGGAAGAAAGAGAAACTCTCTTGTGATTTATGATCATATAACTGTGATATCTGGTAAATTAATAATTTAATCATTTTCAAGTCTTAATTAAAAAGACATTGGACATTATCATATGTACTTATTTAGGTGAACCAACAATGTTTAAGTGCAACGTATGCATGAAAAGATTCAAAACGAAAGCGCACATCAGGTACCATGAATTTTGCCAAAATGGAACCAAACCCTTCAAATGCGAAGAATGTGACCAAGGCTTCAGTACAAAGTGTCACTACGAATACCATTTGCGGATACATACGGGAGAAAGGCCCTATGTATGCCCAAAATGCGGAAAAGGTTCGTCGCAAAAATGCTATGGTTTAAAACTTTTTAACTAAAAATTTATTTTACTTTTTAGCTTTCAATCAACGTGGGAAGGTGACACGTCACATGAGAAGTCATACGGGAGAAAAGCCATTTATTTGCAGTGAATGTGGTCGAGGTTTTTCGAATGCTCATGTCTTGAGGTCACATAACTTTATTCATACTGGGGAACGCCCATTTGCTTGCAAATACTGCAACAAGCGTTTTACGGGGAGGTCAAATTTGAAGTGCCATATAGTAACGCACACAGGTTTGGATGATACGTATTATGCAACTTTTGTATGTATTTATGAAAATGATTTTTAATGAACGTTTTTACATAATTTTTAAGGGGAAAGACCCTATAATTGTCCTCACTGCCCAAAGTCATTTGGCTTAAAATGGACACTTCACCATCACTTACAAACTCATTCGACTGAAGGCCCTTTTACTTGCGACCAGTGCGCTCAGGTTTTTCCCAATAGCAAAGATCTCAGAAGACATCTTGTCAGTCATAATGGTAAACCCAACTTTTAATAAAATAAAAATTCTTTAATAGCTTATTGTAATTATATTTTTCTATTTTTAAAGTAGAAAAAAAATTTAAATGCTGGATTTGTGGAACGGCATTCCGTCGGAAAGATAATTTGGATCGTCATATTAAGAACACTCACAAAGAAGTCACTAAACAATTGGGAAATGATGCTGAGTATCTCGAGATGAACCAAAACAAACCAGTCCCTCCCTCGAAAATAGATTCTGCAGTAGTGTATGTGAACACTAATAGCTTCATTTTTTGACAAACATGTTGCAACTTTGTATTTATTAAAAACAGATCCACTGTCTTACCAAAAAGTCGACAAGCTTCCGCAGCTTCTACTTCGGGATCTAATAAGGTTTCAATAGAGTCCAATCCAAGGCCAAGGGCGACGAGACAAAATAAAGGCAAAAAGGCTGAAAAACCTACAATTGTAACGATTGCAGGGCTTCAAACTAAGGATGAAAATCAAAGTAACAATGAGCACATAAATATCAGCGAAATCGATACTACTCAACTTTCTCCACTAGAA
Source organism: Proisotoma minuta (assembly GCA_034698145.1). Classification (NCBI taxonomy): domain Eukaryota; kingdom Metazoa; phylum Arthropoda; class Collembola; order Entomobryomorpha; family Isotomidae; genus Proisotoma; species Proisotoma minuta. The sequence continues at coordinate 5,392 of JAQIXN010000170.1, forward strand.
AATTTGGAGGAAAATGAAACTGCTTCGGCTTTATTTTGTGACGGTAAACTTTTTTTCGCTTTGATACACATTTATAGCATTTCCATATAGCACTTCTTAATTGATCTATTTTTTGATTACATGTTTAGATTACGACATTTTTCATGGATTCTTACAACCTCTAAATCTTGCTCCAAGCGATTGTGGTATTGGTTTAGGTTATACTACACCAGAAGAGGCTCGGCTTATCCAACAGCTTGATATTAATGCTGACGAATTCCTAGAAGTGCAAACGCCATATATCGGCGATCTAGCTGGCAACGAGAATAAAGCACATACGCCTGGTATCGAGGAAGAGTTAATGACAATTGAGTATCCTGTAGAAAATAATGAAGTTAACGATGACAATGGAATCGAGGAAGGAATGAAGACTAATGAGTTTCTGTTTGAGGAAGACTATGAGTCTATGAAAAGCGTTATTCTTTCACTTCTCAATTCTAGAAAATGATGTTGCAAATTACTCTTTTGAAGAAAGGGACTGTCTCAGAGCGATTCTGCACCGGTTCAAGAAGTTGCTCCAGAAATCGAACCGGTTGCAATTACAGGGGATAATGAAGAAAAGCAAATCAATACCTTAGAAGATGGACCAGCAAATATAGGACAAGGTAAGATAACGATATCTCCAGTTCCAATTAATTATTATTGAAATTAAGAAGAAAATAGCTTAAAACTTGCTTCTATTTTAGAAAATTCACCTCTCGCATCAGAAGAAGAGAAGGAGTCAACTCCCCTCCCAAGATCACGAGGAAAATATTTACGATTCCGATCATGAATCTCTAGTATTTGTTGAAGAGAATGTCTCCACCAACGAAACTGAAGATCATGCAATTGTTGAAGAGAAAGAAGAAACTCCTTTTGAGGAGAGCATTGAAAATGTTTCCACTTCGTGTCCTGAATGTCCAATCTCCTGAAATTGCTAAAGAGTGCCAAACTCCAACAACTATTATTGCCGAGGGGGGGACAGTCACTCACAATATTATTATTACTACCCCTCTCAACTTGGAATTGATCATCCTTGCCAACCTAGTGTTGGAAATTGGAATGGAACCTTGAACTGTGTCTACGCACAGTCCAAAAGAAAGAAACACTGATCCAAATGGCCCCCCTTTAAAAATTCGACTGGTCAGTGCAGAAGTTTATGAGGCTCAGGATCAGCCATTACAATATTAGGATGGAGGTCAAAGGGCAGCAGCAAAGCAGCCATCGAATATTCTACATAGCCACAGAGCCAAATCAATTAGTTGACTATTCCCCGACCTCTGCTCTCTCAGTCTCGATATTCAGTATCTTTGGCCCCTCCATCCATTATTCATCCTGAAATAAAGGGAGCTAGTCCTCAAGTCACTCATCATCAGTAAATTGGGAATCAAAATGCCCCTCAAGTACCCTCCACTCAGTATCAAGTTCCCTATGAAATATTTCAGGGTACACTCACGCGCCGGCCACATTAAACCACCCTGCGACAGCTCAAGTGAATGAGCATGTTCAAGAAGTTAGACAAAATTTATTTCCTCCCCGGCCAGCAAACCACTATATAAACGATTGGTTATATCAAAAGCCAATTGATTACTCTTAACTAAAGCAACAACCCCCATCCCGAGCTTATCCTGACCATCACGATTATTATTAAAATAAACCAAGCATGAATAACCCACTTGATAAATCTAAAGCTGAAGCTTCGCGACGAGCTAAGGTAAATTGTCGATAACCTATTTTCTTTTTGTTCCGAGAAACAAATTCAAACTTGTAACGTCTCATTATTTATTTTTAGAATTACCAACCCAGTCAAGCCACAATTTCAGCCGCCGTAGCGCTCGCGGCGGTGGGCGAGGAGGCGCGCAAGAAAAGAGAAGCAGAACAGGAACGACGACGAAAGAAGACATAATCATTTTCGGAACTCTGAAAATTAAAATAGCTGAATTTCTTTCCTTCTCTGGAAAAATGGGAAGATAGACGAATTGCCATTTTTATGCACAAAATATTTTATGAACAAAAATAATGAAATTACCAGTTTTACAGTATATAAATGAATTTAAATACATGGAAAATAAATATGAAATGCATGGATGGAACTTTCAAGTTTGAGTTTTATTTTGATTTTACAACTGATTGGGGTAAAATCTGAGGATTCTGGGGGCATATGTCGCAGAGAAGTATGGATAAGAGTGGTATGGAATGTATGAAATAATTGATGAGGTAGAGACAATGAGCTGGGGACGGGGAGACGTGGCTCTGGGTGTAAATGCAGGGATGCCCTAACATCCGCTCCACAACACAACCTTACGTTGTTTTGTTACGTAACCTCCGCTTACGCATCCTGGCTCTTTGGCTATTTCACACGCATAAAAAAGTCAGTATCACAATTCTGTGTTTGGTGAGAAGGAGGAAATGGGGAGTAGTAGGGATTCGGCTCACTGTGGTTTAAACGAGTAAAAAACCACACAAAGTGTTAAAGTGGTAGTTTAGTCAGCCTCTCTGTCAATTACCTCTCTAATTAATTTTATACTAATTAGAATCCCAAACTGCCTACATAATTATTAGGAGTAGAATAAGATAAGATGGTAAGATCGCCAATGATTTGCAATGTTGTTTAAATATTCTTTTTTGAAAATTGGAATGTAGCATAGCCGGCTTTTGTAATTTGTGACAATTCTGTAATTATTTCAGGCAGCGACTTTACGTCCCTACCTCACGGCCGTGAGACACACGCTAACTGCCGCAATGTGCCTGGAAAATTTTTCATCACAAGTCGTAGAACGACATAATAAACCGGAGGTTGAAGTTAGGTTCGTTAAAACACAATGCGTCATTATATGATGATGTACTTTCATTGTTCATCTTGTTGTTTGCAGAGCTAGCAAGGAACTCCTTTTGAATCCGGTGATTATCAGTAGAAACGAAAAGGAGAAAGTCTTAATCGAGCCTTCCATAAACTCAGTTAGAGTTAGTATCGCAATCAAGCAAGCGGATGAAATCGAAAAAATCCTCTGCCACAAATTTATGCGTTTTATGATGATGAGGGCCGAGAATTTTGTGGTACTTAGACGCAAACCTGTAGAAGTGAGTGGCCTTTGCCTATAAAACAAAGTTTCTTTTTCAAGTAATTGTAAAAACTGATTGTTGTTGTTTTCTAGGGATATGATATTAGCTTTCTTATTACAAATTTCCACACTGAGCAAATGTACAAGCACAAGTTAGTTGATTTCGTTATACATTTCATGGAAGAAATCGACAAAGAAATCAGTGAAATGAAACTAGCTGTTAATGCCCGTGCAAGAATTTGCGCAGAAGAATTCCTCAAACGAGTAAGTTATTAATTGTTATCGCTACAATTGCGTATTAAATTTCCTAAAATGCAATTTTATTTTTTTGACCAGTTTTGAAGAAAAGGAAAATTTCCAGATTACTTAATTAGCTCAGTATAATAAAATATATATATATAATATAATATACTCTACTTAATTCAAAATAACATCAATAATATATAATATAAAGTCAATTTCTACTTTTATACGACAAGAGCGACAACTAATTACCAATTAGGGGCAGCCCAATTTAAAAACTTTAACGCTAATTCATATCCCATGAAACAGGCAGCGTTTGCAGGGAAAGCTCTGAGCATTACTGGGACGCAACCTTTGTATAAAGCTTTAGGACCTTCTTCTTTAATTATTTTGGGGAAAATGTCCCGAACACCTTTAGGGTATAGACCGTCAGGGGCTGTAATTGTATGAAAACAGCATATTATATAATGATAATGATAGGCATTCATATCGTAGAAATTATTTTAGTACCAGTTTGTAGTCGACTCTTCATGACGTCTGCAGGTATTGCCACTGCCCAATTAAGAATTCCAGCGCAACCTCCAGCAAGCAAAGTTCGCCAGGCACTTAGCTCTGTGCTATTTTCAGGAGTCAACGCCTTCTTCAATTGCTCATAAGTCATGAAATACATTGCACTAGCAGGAACATCTGTAAAAATTTATAGAGGGTTTAGATCATCTCATAATATATAAAATTACGCAGTCATTCAATTCTAAAGTTCAACAACAAAGAGTTGATTTCATTCCAGGAATTTCCTTGGGATAAAATTGACAAAGGAAATACATAAAAGTGATAACACCATGTCATTGAGAAAGAGAGCGATTGCAGTTTCCGGTCACTAGCTCAATCATCATTTAGAAACAGTGAACAAATGTAAGCCTTACTATAAAAATGGCTAAAGAAACCATATTTTTAATACCCCTTATAATTGTGCTCATCTTTCATAGTGCTCAGGTAATTGAATACCATTTTAGAATGTTAGTACCAAATGCCGAATTTATTTAATTCGAAACAAAATGTATTGTCTCAGAGCTATCCCCAAGAATACAGGGATTGTCCTCTGGACTGCATATGCTACGAAGAGTACTTGTCCAATCTGGAATCTTGGAAGTGGGTGGAGACGGATATTAATATTCAAAGGGATGACCCTCGGCATGAAGAGTTCAATCCATACACAGAGCACAATGAAGTTTATGACAATCCTGCCCTCGCCAAAAAGCGTCAAATGGAACAAATATTGTCCACTGCAACTTGCATGCTAAGAACTAACGATCCTCAAGAAATTGCTGATTTATTTATACAAATAAAATCGACTGTCCAAGTAAATACTTTTTTAAACTTTCGTTTTAAAAATGGATCAAACTATAAAACTGACTTCCTCTATCTCTAACAGATTCTGTCGTTAATTCAAGCTCCTGGTTCTGGCTTAATAACACTGGAAAAGATTCATTTTGACAACTTCCAGCAATCTCTCATAGGACTAGAGCTTCAAGGATACGATAATAACGAAAAATCGCCAATTCAACGACAACCTCTCCTCCAAATATCAGCAAATGCTTTTCAAAGTTTGAGCAAGTTGACCTATCTAAAACTTGAAGCTGTAGAATTGCTCAAAGAAAATGTAGAGGATGAAGAAGCTGAGGCTAAAAAGTACAAGTACACCTACACCAACGATTTTATAGATGATGAGCAAGTGATAATTGTCAAAGCCCGTTCAAATATTGACAAAATTCTCCCATACAATGAGTACAAGGCTGAAGAATCCGCCGCAGCTCCAATTAACCCAAATATTAATATCAAACCGAAAATCCATGTTGCTTTCACCAAACTCAAAACACTAAAGCATTTGAGAATTTCTGGCAGCAATCTTCAAGACATTAGTTGGGACATGTTTTATAAACTGGACAGTCTAAAATTTCTTCTGCTGGACAAGAACGAGCTTCTCTTTCTTCCGGACTTTGTATTTTATTCCACACCAAATCTAACATCCTTGTCACTCACCCGTAATCATATTCTCAATTTACAAACGGTTGGACTTGTAGGACTCCTTACTCTTCAAAAATTGGATGTTTCTCACAACAATATAACTCATCTTTCAGAACTTTCCCTGCCTCCTTTCCCTCATTTAGAAGTTGCTGATTTTCGAAGCAATCCAATAGAAAATATTTTCCCAAATACATTCGAAATTATGAACTCTACCAAAACCCTTTTCTTGGGAAATCCTGACATATCGTTGGAACTTTCGATGAATTCATTCTTTGGCTTAATTTCACTACTCCGACTGGACATAATTAATGTAAGAGTGGAATTCTTAGAAAGAGGATTACTAAAAGGAATGCCAGAACTTCAATCCCTAACAATGACTGGAATGGTCAAAAGAATTATGTATGACGCTTTCTTAGATGTCCCAAAACTGGAAAAATTGGTATTGAAACATTGTTCAATTCAGAAAATATCTATGGACGCATTTCTTGGTTTGAATTCTTTGATTGAACTGGATTTATCTCACAACGATCTGAGTTTTCTACCACCAGGAATTTTTGACCAGCAACCTTCCCTTAGAGAAATATTTCTTCAATATAATAATCTAAAAACACTTCCATCCAGCACTTTCTCCAAAATTCCAGCTAAACTTATAAGATTAGAAGGAAATCCGTGGCATTGCTCCTGTGACATGAAATATTGGGATCCCAAGCAAACTAATCAGGTTAAGAGATATCAGATCCCTCTTCCCAATGCTACAATGTGTGACCTCAGATATCATAGAGGGGGACCTTGTTATGAAGGACACGAGGCCAACACGTTTGAGGTTAATTATGCTTACGAGAAAAGAGTATCTCCCATTTGTCAATCTCCAGAAACTTTTAAGGGTCGCAGTGTTTTTGAAGTGCTTAGAAAAGGGCTTCATTTTTGCGCAAACACACTCCAACAAAATATTTCCATTCTGCTTACATCAACTAATCCAACAGAGACACTGGAAATTATGGGAACTGTGAAGGTGCCTAAATCGATGGAGAAGCAGCTTCTATTTCCTCCGAAAATAAGAAAGCCTCAAAAAAATACTACAAATAGTAGTCAACAGATTTTAACTACTAGTGGTTGGATCTTGTCCAATTTGTCTTCAGTTCCTTCAACAATCCCTACATTCACAATAACAGATTTAACATCAACTTTGAACGAAACGGAGATTATTTCAAAGCCTGTTTCAACTGCAGCAACAACAAATTTGGCATCACGTATTGAAGAAGATAATTTAGATAACAGTATCAATATCATTCCCAACCAATTAGTGGCCAACACAAACAAAAGGTCAAGAACAGGAGAAACAGGGCCGCGGCGTCAATTTTCCAATAAAGCACTGAGATACATGAAAGAACGTCGTGAATGGCTGAAAAATCTTGCTGGATCCTCACAGGGTTGACAATTTTAGTATCGACCAAATTCTTAATTAACTATTTACCTCTTAGTAGTGTAGCACATGTTCCTTGATATAAACTTTTAACTCCACCCGTCTTTACTAATTGTTTAGCACAGTCGACAGGGCCATTATATTTTACATCTGCTCCCTTTCCTTGTTGAATCTATTAAATATTTTTAAAAACAACTTTGTCATACATTTGTTAACTCTACAACAAAAATAAAATGATAATTAACCTGTAACAGGCACTTTATTCTTTCTCCAGGCGTCATAACCACAGTCGTCATTATCCCAGAAATGCCCCCAGCAAAAAACATTTGGAGTGCACTAAGCTCTTCATCTTCATGTTTAGCAACCATCTTCTTCCCAACGCCGTAGCCAAAAAAGCTCAATGCAAAAATTGGAGCTACACCCACAATTGGAGCACCCATCCCTACGAGAAAATTAATCAAAATTAATACCAGGTAACATGCAAAATTAGCAAGATTTGGAAAAATTTGTGTACCCTTATAGAGACCAAGAGGTCCTTCAAACTTGACTATTTTCTTGAAGCAATCCCATGTCCCTGTATACGTCGGTATCTGTCCAGGGGCCACTGTGGGTTGAGTTTGAAGTCGAACCTGTGACAGGATTCAATAAATTTACTTGCTGTATATCGATTTCCTGACATTTAAATGTCAATTTACCTTAATGGTGTCCAAAGGATGTCCACAAGCTACCAGACACATTCCACCAAATCCACCAGCCAGGAAATTTTTGAGGGGACTAACAGGGGCTACTTTGACCTTTTTCAAGGGGGCAGGTTGGGAGCCGAGACCTGCGCCCCCAGGGATTTGTTCCAACACTTCCGCCATGATTTGATCGATCTGTAAAAATGTAATATTACGTAATACCTTAAACTACAACAAGATAAGCTCACTTACTCAGGTCACTATTTTATACAAGGAAAAGTGGGTCTTTGGGCCAAAGTCTTTGGCAGGATTGAACTTCGAACCGGCATCGATTGGCAAAAAACCATCGTCTCAATTCCCCCACACTTTGGGTCAACTCTCAAAACTTATAATTAGTCACACAGAGAAAGGGTGAGTAATTAATTAATTGTTGTATTTCCAAAGTCATGTAGGTCAACGGTTAATGACCATTTCCCCTGAAATTAGTTGATAGTTGTGCTAATTCAGTTAGAAGTGATTTCATTTGCTTATTTTTTGTTATTTGTTAAAGGCACGAAACCGAAAGAGTGAAGAGATTATAAACAAACACTAAAAGAAGTCAAGGTCTTCGTTTCTCGTCATATCGGGACACCCTAAGCCCTCAAGTCGGCGTCGCCATGGGGGACTTGGGCGTCGGCAATATTTGTTGTGGGGATTGTAATTCCACAGGTGGGTAAAGTGTTTAATTTTTATGAAATTGTTTTCAAAACATTTGGTATTTGCAGACCCTGAGTGGGCAGTTATCAACAGGGGCCTGCTAGTTTGCAACGATTGCTGCTTCGTACATCGGAGTCTTGGCCCACAATATTCCAGAGTAAAATCTCTAAAAGAATCCAACTGGGATCCAAAATTAAGAAAGGTGTCAATCGATGTCGTATTTAGAAAATGCTGACAAGTTGTTTTGTTTTCGGTATAGATGGTCATGACCTTGGCCAGTGGCTCTGCTAACCATGTCTGGGAGCATCTATTAATGGATCCCTCAAAAATGGACAGGGATTCTAATCACGCTAAAAAACCAAATGCACATGATTCACTAGAGTAGGTCATGAAAAATACAAGTTCATTTTTAAATTTCTTTAAATTTACAGGGCGAAGAGGAAATTTATTAATCAAAAACATTTTCATTTCCAATTTGTTCCAAGAACACAGTCAGATCAAATTGAAGCAAAAAGTCAAGAACTGCATTCAACTGTTAGGACGGGTGCTTTAGACACAACTCTTAGGCTTCTCGCAGGAGGTGCAGACCCAAACTATTTTCATCCAGTAAGCATCGATAATTGTTTTTTAATTTTGTAGAAATCAATATTTATTTTTTTGCGCATAGGAAAAAGGAACAAGGCCAATGCATGTTGCAGCTAGGAATGGTCAAGCTCTTCAAGTCGAGCTGCTTCATCTTCATGGTGCCCATTCGTCGGCAGGCGACTATTTAGGACAGACACCTATGGAACATGCCATGTAAGAAGCTACAATCTATTTAGTTGGAAATTGTATTTTAATTTTCTGATGAATTAGGGCTGCGGGTCATAAAGAGCTGGCGCAAAGGATTATGCAGCTTCGCTATGATTTAACTGATCAGTTGTCACTCTTTGCTTGTGGTGACAAGCCGGATCACTTGTCATCAAAACATATTCTTGTTCCTAGTGTCAAGGCCAAGAATTCAAAACACGAGGCGGATTTTAATAATGTGAGAATATCTTGATATATTAGGCATGTTTCAGTATTTTACAATTTTATATTTTTTTATGTAGATGCCATTCTACCTTTTGGAACAAATTTCTGCCGATATCTTTGATGAAATTGAAAGGCGTCAGATTGAAAAACGTGATTAACAAATTCTTTTACAGCCAACTTTTCACTTTCTAATTTATTTTATTGTTTCAGTGGTAGTTGCAAAGTTTGGAAGTCAAAGTCACAAGTTTTCTATTGCTTTTCTCCCTGTTAATCCACATTATCAATCAGTAAGAAATCAAGCCCGTCAAAAATTTGCCAGACTAACAAATGAAGAAATCTGCTGCCTGATATCATTTGTTCTCACCGAGTGTGAAAATAGACACTGTAATAGTGGATCTCCGGAAGCAGAGTCCGAAAAAAGTATGTTTTTTAGAAGCAACAGTGGCACCAATGTTAACAGCACGCCAAAACACACTCCCACTTTTCCACTGGATCTTACAGAAGACGATGATTATCCGTTGTATGACAGCGTAGCTTCTGACGAGGATCTCATTTTAGCAGAACAGCAAATATTTCTTGCACAAAATGTAAGAATCATTCAAAAATTATTTATAATTTTTATGAAAGAAATACAAGCATGTTTCTCTTGTATAGACCTCAAAGTTAGATGAAACGTTGCTGATCGATAACAGCATAGTTAATCCCTTATCAGCTAGCCAGCTAAATGCGTACAAAGACAACTTACTCTTGTCAAAATTAATGGAAGCTGAAACGAAAATTCAAGGGCTGGAAGATTTAAATCAAGACCTGAAACAAGAAATACTCGTTTTACAAAGAATGACAAGATATTGTATCCATGAAAATTTGGAAATGAAGAGTACATTGGATTCTTTATCCGACTCTCCAAGTTTCCCTTTGAAATTCGGAGAACTTTCTGAAGCCAGGCGAGCAAATATTTTAAAGTTCTCGAGACCCGCATCGATGGTTGAATTACTACCACTTGTAAGTTGTTACATAAAAACTGTAAAAATAAGCAAAATACATTTTATAAATTATAGGGAGAAAAACAAACGAATCATTCAAAGGAACACTATATCCGAGCTGGAAAGCTTTTTGGCGTCGCCCCAATTGCCCAAGAAGCTACTCAACGAACAGTCGAGTTAATAAAACTTTTAATCGAGTACACAACTTCCTTTGATGCCCAAGGAATAAAAATAACAGTTCGAGATATTTACGATGTCGTTCGCGAAATGGTTCAAGCAATAATGGTCCTTGTAAGCTATTTATTTGTGCATAATGATAAACAAAATGTAACATTTTTTCAATAATATTTCCAGAAGGAAGTTAAATCCAGACCGGATGTCAAAGAAAGTTTAGAACGACTCAGCTACCAAGTTTTGAAATTACGACACCAAGTACCCAGTTTAATTACAGCACCCGCTACAACTTCCCCTCGTTTCTCTCACAAAGAACTAATACTAAAAATCAAGCAGCTATGTTTTGAAGTCGGAGCAGCGATGAAGAGCTTGATGTCTATAGTCAGCCCCCTTGATGAAAGCTTGGAAATGAAGAGATAAGAATGTGCCATATTGCATTCGCATTCGCAGCCGAAAAATAAGTCATTTTGAAACATCGTTTGTTATAGTCATCGTAATAGTAACCTTTACAGACTGATTGACTTGTGCCCAACCGCGCTATTAATTAATTAATGATGAGCGCTCCTAAAAACCTGTTATAACCTCAAAGCCATATATAGAATGATCCTTCTTTTTTTAAATGACAATCTGACGTGCATGGTAAAAAAAATCAGTATTATACGTAATTAACTTTCTTTCTGTTGGTAAAAGTTGAACCGTCTCTAATTAATAATTGTTTTTTGGTTGTTATAATAATAATTTTTTGGTTGTAAAGCTATTGTTAAAATGAGAATAAAATGTTTTAATTAAATTGCAAGCAACTTGAGATTACATGATAATATGCAGAGAAAGTGTGGGAAGTTGAGCATATTGACAGAAAACAGATTGGAGAAAAGTTCTTCCTTCGGAGAACATTTAAACCCCATCGTCAACAATTAACTGTTATGAGGTAATATAACTATAAAACAGTCATTTGTGGAAACTTTTAATCGGGTTCATTTTATAGATTTTAACACAGCCAAGCAAAAAAGAAGGACTGAAGATATATTGAGATAATTAGCACAGCCACACCCCTACCTTGCACTTGACGACGACGACGACGACACACTCCCTCACAATACAACAATGATTAAGGCAATTCTCGTATTCAATAATCATGGGAAGCCAAGACTTTCCAAGTTTTATGTTCATATAGTAAGTGAAACAATGTTTCATTATTAAATACTTTTCATGTTTCAAATGTCTAATTTATTTTTGTGTCGTTATTAGAATGAAGAAATGCAGCAACAAATAGTAAAAGAAACATTCCATTTGGTATCAAAGAGAGATGATAACGTCTGTAATTTTTTGGAAGGAGGAAGGCAATACAATTATATTTACAGAAACTATAAATAGCCAAATGTTTAATTTCTTTTTTTATATATAATATCTAGTTTAATTGGGGGATCAGACTACAAATTAATTTATCGACATTATGCCACCTTATATTTTGTGTTTTGTGTTGACTCTTCAGAGTCAGAGCTCGGAATTTTGGATCTTATCCAAGTTTTTGTGGAAACTTTGGATAAATGTTTTGAGAATGTTTGCGAATTAGATCTAATTTTCCATGTGGACAAGGTATATCTTCAAACATGTTGAAATTGTACATTTACATGATGCATTATTGTAAAATTTAGGTCCACTTTATCCTAAACGAGTTGGTAATGGGCGGAATGGTTTTGGAAACAAATATGACAGAAATATTTACACGAATTGATGAACAAAATAAATTGGAACGGCAAGAGGTAATGTTTTTTTAATAGAAAAAAATCATGTTCAATTGTTACATATTTTTTAATCGTTGTTTAATCTATATTTTCAGGCTGGTTTAGCAGCAGCTCCTGCCAGAGCAGTTTCCGCCGTGAAAAACATGAATATGAACATTTCACAGCAGATTAAGGACATTAAATTACCCGATTTGCCACAGGCCATAAAAGACTTGAAATTTTGATATTCGCCTTCAAATTCCCCTTACACGGAATGTAAGGGGGATGATGATGAAATTTAACTTTAGCCTTTTTTATGCGACGACAATCCAAAAGTCGCAGAGTAATAATGTTTTTAGAATCTAAAATATATTAAGAAAAGCACCAAAATGATACCAAATGCAATTTTTTAAATTAAAAATACTTTTGTAATATCGTGAAAAGTATACTTTTTAATTACAAATAAATTATAGTCTTCCATATCTTATATATTTATTGTTATTGTTTCTTTCTTCCAATTAACAAATAATTCTAAGTGCTACTCATCCTTAAATGTTTTAGTTATATACATGTTAATTTTCAATGATCCGACTCCTCAATCACAGCCACTCTTTCCACTAACTACTTTCACTCCAACATTAATACTCTTCTCTGTTCCCAAACTTCATAGACAATAAATAAACAACAGACATTTCATTACATTATCATAACATTTTTAATTATCTATAAACTCATTTGTAATTTTCAGAAAAAGACGTACATTTTTTAGACATTTGTAATTTTTAAGACCCCTATTTGGATTCAACGACTAATTTCCAATTACTATAATATATAGCTACATAATATATTTTATTTGGAATAAATAATTTTCAATCTTTTATATATAATGCATACATCTTCAGAGATTTTGATTTGATTTTGATTTTGGCTTTTGATCAGACTCTTACTTTATTCACCATAAAATAAACAAGAATACTTTTTTGAAAGATCTTCTCCCTGCGGAATTACATTTCAGCTAAATCTACTAAATTAATGAATCTATATAAATAGTATTTTTATCAGAATATTCGGTTTTCATATCATAAGAGATCATGCGGTTCAAAGATTTGCCTTATTTCATCCTGCATTATAAACGGTATAAAAATCTTGTATGCTCATTTGGGACTAGTAAGCAGTTACTATTATCTTTCTTTGTTGCGCTTGTTTGTTTAAGTAGTTGTTAAATACTTTTTGTAAAATGGCGTCAAGAAAATATCTATATTCTGTACTTGTTTGCAGTAGTAGTAGTAGATCTTTTTTGTGTGGGGAATGTTCATTTGTTAGCTTGTTCAGAATTGAAAAATTGCAGATTCTTTGTAGTTAGGGGAATCTCTTTTTCCTATGACCCTTCTTAAGGACTGTTGATTGAAATCATACAATATTTTTAGGTACTGTCATCCAGACTTTCTAAGCTATTGACTCTGGTGATTGTTGCAAGAAGCTGAGTTTTGTCGAATGTTTTCCAGAATTAACTAAATTATTGGATGGGTGATGAGAGGTTGCTGAATTAGGAATGTCTATGGATAACTCGTCCAAAGCGTCCTTCTTCCCTTGATCGTGATTAGATTCCCCAACATCTAATCTATTTAGCAAAGGATCTCCCAGGTTGACGTTGACATTGGAAATTGATGATGGTCGAGAATTAGTTCCTGTTCCATTCTCAATTTTCCCATCACCAATTTCAGGGTTTGAAGATGGACTTTCCACTGGACTTGTACTAATCTCTTCTTGGGGTGGCCGGTTTTCTCCAACCAACCAATACGTCGTCATCTTTCCCTTCCCCTGTTAGTCGTTGATTTAAAAACAAATTTAACAAGTTGTTGATGTTGGATGAAAAGCAATTTGTGGTCATATTTTTTACCTTCATTTCCACTTCTCCTCTCAGCTCTAGAATAAATGTTGGAAAATTGTCCAAAGCTGCTTTGGTCTTGGGACTGACATGAATTTTCAGGGCTGTTATAAAAGAGAAAAAATTGAAATAGAGAAATAGGTAGTATGTGTAGATAACAATAGTAACGCACGTAGTCCATTGCTTTCCATTCGGGAAGCCGTATTTACGGTGTCCCCAAAGAGACAATATCTTGGCATCTTTTGACCCACGACCCCAGCACAAACGGGACCTGTGGACATAACGGAGAGGAAACCATTAAATTCGCATTAATATTATATCAACATCATCAGCCTCAACCCAACGCTTAGCTTTCTCATCCATTTAAATGGAGGAGAGTGAAAGTTTAGCCAAACAACAGATAAAAGGAAGGATTTCAACATAAAATAAAATATTATCCTTTCCTCCCTCAATAGAAATTAACTGTTTTTGGGTTTGTGGTACTCAAATTGTTTGCTCAATGGACATTGTTACATAAATATTATCCTCTCATCGCTACCCACTAAAGATCAGTTGCGTGTGTGTACATAAAACTAATGGGCCCTTTTTATTGGAGTGAGTGGAAGTTTTAATCTCTCAATTTGATCCGCTCTTGTAAGAGACAAAGTCATTAAACAGGATTATACAAGGAACTAAATCCTAGTTCTGGCTAATTTGCACAACGTGTAAAAAATATTTTAAAATCCTTTTCCAGAAAAACTTTCACTCTTCCAATTGCCAAACACATTGTGGCGTAATGATGACGAGGAGGGAATATTACATAATAATTCTAATAATAAGTACTTGAGATGCCTATTATTCTATTTTTAGAAGGATTCAATGTATGCATAGTGTCCAAACACTTCGCTAATTGGAAAACTTTCTTTGCTTACTAAAACCAATTAGCATATTGTGAAAAGGAGAGGATGTCATGCTCCACTTTCACCCCCCACCATCTCAAGCCAAGCCACAAGAACGTGTTGTACACATAATACGTAATAGCTAATTTCCCATATTTGCCCACCTGTGTGCATCCCAATCCTCAATTTTAGCTGTTCCGTTGGTCTGTGTCGGATTGTAAACTTTAAGACGGCTTCCCGAAGAGCGAGTGCCATGCGAGCAATTTCTCTCGCATGAGAAACTCCATTTCGCACAGGAAGTCCAGAAACCACCATGTAAGCATCCCCTAATAAAAATAAATCAAAGTTGTTAAATCCAACTTAATTATACCAATTAGTTGTATATATATAGTTTACCAATAGTTTCTACTTTGTAGACGTCAAAGTTTTCAATAATGGAATCAAAACAGGTATAGAGATCGTTTAGAAGAGTTACAACCTGGATCAAATAAGTACATTAGTAACTATCATTGGCACTTAATGACTAAACTTGTTATTTTAATGCGTCCCACCTGCATGGGTGTACTTTCCGCAGATAGTTTTGTAAATCCAACAATGTCGGAAAAATAGATTGTTACACTATCAAATATTTCTGCCGTCACAGGCTGACCGGCTATCAGACAGCTGGCAATTGACCTATTAATGTTTTCGTATTAGCCTTTTTGTAATTGGGCACTTTTGCCAGTTTGTGATACCTTGGAAGCAGTTGGTACAAAACTTCCTCACATTTCCTCTTTTCCTCCAGATAGTCGGCAGTTCTCTCTTGAACAAGAGTCTCCAAGTTGTTTGCATACTGCTCCATTCTCGCCAGCAAGTTGTCAACCAAACTGGGCCCCCGTTCGTTTTCCCTAAGAGTACATAATTTACGCCATAAAAGCAATCAAGGAATAGTTGATAAATGACAAATATAGTAAATCAGGTCAGTGGGGATTAAGCCGTCAATTTAAGAGCATTTAAATTGGTTAAATTATTTATCGCTCCTCCCTCCCTGTAGTCTATTTTGGAAAGCCGACCGTCTTATATATTTTCTTAATGAGCTAAAGTTATGGAGTTGAGAGGACGCGTCATATTTCTTTAATTCCAGACTCACACCCTTTTCTTCCCTTTTATTCTTGGAAACTTGATAACTTGTGAAATGTTCTATGTATAATATTGGAACTTGACACTTTTTTAGGAAAAAAATTATCCCACCTTTCAAACTTTAATTAGATCAAAATAAGTAATTTCCATTTTTATTTTTAGAATTATGCTATATGACAAATAATGATGTGCTTCCTTCCAATTCTTTGAAAGTATGCAAAATCTCTTCCAGGTCGTGGCACAGGATTCCTATAACTGAGCTGTCACATAAGCTGACAAGTAATGGAAAGTTTTATGACAGAGAAAGCAAAATGTCGCAACTTTTACTTTACATGTGGTTTCTCTCTTCTCTTCTTATTCTTAGTATGCATTACATTTTTAAAAGTATTAATTTAAGGCTCATTCACGTTCTGTAGGTGACTCCATAATTTATTTGTTGGCTTATATGTATGAGGCTAGAAATCACAAAGAAGCCCTGTTATTTAACTAAGGTTACAACACCGGCTGTGAATTTCCCTTTGAAAGAAGTTTTGAAAGATTACATTCCTTGTCTTGTCATGGAGTTGGAAACTGAGTCTGTTCTTCTCTCAAAATGACATGTTTTCAGTCTGACTCCGCAAGACTAAGAATGGGAAAATTATGAAAGTGAAAACTTCCAACTCATTACCAAGTCATCGACGGCTAATTTAACTCATTCTTCACCTCCTCGGATCTTTTATACAATGAAGGAAACTAAGCCAAAGTATAAGAAATGTAAACCACGGGAAACTTGTAGAGTTTCACTCTGAATTACAAATTAGTTGACATACATATTAGAACTACTACCAACCGCACTCCTTACTTTCCCCTTACTTTCTCCCTCGTCTATAATTGAATGAAGCTCTCTGAGAAAATAATTAATTCTAAAAAATATTTCTGAACCAAGGTAAAATTAGCAGCATTCTTAAAATAGAAGAGATCAGTTTTTCGGGGTCCTCCACAAATTACTGGAATAAGTGTAAAAAAAGAAAAGAGGCTATGTCTCAAGAGACAAGTCATGAAGGGATGGACGATGGTGAAGGTTTATGTTAGATGAAGTGAAACATTTCGGGGAATGAATGACTAACACTTTGGACTCATTCCCTTCAAAATGGGATTCAATTGATCAAATTTATGGAGCAGAAGTATGCCACTATATATATCAACGCTTCAGCTTTTCCCATTTCTCACTGCGGACAGGACGGGAAAATTTCTTTTTACAGAGAAAAGATTTCAATTGAGAAGCTGCATTATACTCCTTCCCTCACAATGCATTCCTCCAAACTGCTCCTGGCTAAAGACTACTGAAGAGAAAGTGGGAGAAAGTGTAAATTTTTATAGAGATTCCGATTAAGGAGGAAATGTTTCAATCTAAAAATTGCCATCTTGTCAGTGATAGTATTATTTTATTAGAAGTAATAGCATTTGCCACAAGACCCGACCTAGCAAATGAGAATACTGATAAATATATTTTATACTCACTTGTTCAATCTTCGAATGATCAATTTGATTTGGCCAAAATCTGGCCGGTCTATTGGATCATCTTGCCAACATTTCTCCATCAGTTCCATCAGCTCGTCGTCCGTTGCTATTTCATCCAGTGTGGGTCGAATGTATTGCCCACTCATGAGAACTTTCACGATATCTGAAAAATAAAGCCAATATGCATACATAATTTATGAATACACTCTGTCACTATAATAAATTCATGTTTTATTCCCTTTACTCAGAAATACTACTCAGACTGTCGATTTTTTCAGTTCTATATTTGTTTCATTTCCATTCATAAAATAGAGTGACTCTGATTTTTTTCGTACAAATTGTAAATTCTTCCCACACAACTGATTTGGTTGGGCCGAGTTATATTTTATTTATTTATTTACAACCCAGAATTTGTGTGTGGAGTATACATTTTACGTAGTAAGTTTAAATGTGAGGATGTTCCATTTTAAATTATGTCTCCCATTTGTTTCCCATGCCACGTTTTATTGGTTTCTCTTTCCAAAAGGGACAAAAATATTGGGAAGAAAATTTCAGCTTTCTCTTTCATCCATTCATCTTTTAAGGAAAGAGCATTCAAACATCGTAAATATTTTCAAGCCTTTGCAATCACACATAGCAAGAGCCGTTCTTTATTTATTCCCTTTGACCTCAGACCTAAGTGACAATTTCCTTTCTTCCCTTGTTTGTGAAAGTTTCATTAAATTATAACAAAGGAAACGAGTCCACAATTGATAAGTGATGATGACATTGAGTCAATCGTCGAAATGAAAAGATTAGTTCAAACATTATCTTTTGCAAACACAGACTGCTACTACCTTCAAGAGGAAGATGCTCAACTAACTACATAAAAGAAGGAAATTGCAACAAAAATCAACCAAACTAAGACGTTTGTTGTTTAACCGGAGTCTTCCATAAATGCCGTTTTTTTCAGAAACCTGTTGATTCTTTGGCAAAAAGGCAATTACTCTTAGGGATTAACATGAAAGTTTGTATTGAGATAAATTAAGGAAGGAGTAAAGATGGGTTTTGTCTAATTTTGGGACTTTTGGACGTACCTTCCGGCGGACGTTCTTCTCTGGTGTAGAAAGGTCCCTGTCTGCCAGCTATTTCGTGGACAATGATGCCAAAGGAGTAGACATCTCCCTTTTGTGTTCCTTCTGGTGGAGATTTAGACATCCGCAAAAGCTCAGGGGCTGTCCACAATTTCCCTGCAAAAAACAATGATCCCCATCACAACATGTCACACATTTCACGTCTCACTGAACAACTGATGGACGGACTTAGGACGTCACTTTGTCCATTAGAATTCAATGGCTGGCTTGGTCGAGTTCATTTATCTTGATGCTAATAAAGCACACACAATACAACCAACAATAAAGTCCCACTTTAATAAAAATGATCCCTAAACTACTGTCTCTCAGTTCCTACAAAAGATGGAATTAATTTCCTCAAATAGCTAATCCATCAATATAATTACTTGCCCGTCTTTAGGGATCCTACAGAAATTGGGAAAAGCAAATTTAGCCTTTTTTTTATACAATGGGTTTCTTCTCAATTATCAGAAATTGCACAAGTCTTTCTTTCTTATATTCTCTATTTTCCCCATACTGTGAGAAATTTAGACAGACTATTCTAGTGAAATTGGTGACGTGTTCGCTTTTTTAAAGAGTTCATTAACAGCCATGTCCTAATGACCTGGAGCCAGTTTTGTCACTTTCCCTCTGCAATTTCCCCGATGTGTGATTTATGCCAGAGTGGTTGAAAGAGGGTGATAAATGGATGGCAACTATTTGTGGCTTGGAGTTGAACATGCAAATCATCTCACCAACAACAATAGGCAATGTGTCAAAATGAATAAATGCGATAAGCATACAAAACGTTGCTCCTTTATTGCTATACCCAAGTAGTAACTGTCAATTTACATGGGATGAAGCTGTACTTCAAATAATCTTTCAAGGCAACGGGGTCACCAAGTTTTAGTTAACTCTTCTCCATAAATGATAGCAATAATTTATCATTTATTCGAGTATACAATCACACTCACTCCAGTAACATGATTAAGAAAACATCCAAGGTCTAAGAATCTTTCTCCAGGTGAAAGTAATTGAAATTAACGAGCTCTAATTTCAGTAAAAGTAATTTCACTCCAAATCAAAATTTATACTGTCTCTTGACACTTGAAATAAAACTCTGGCCATTTTAAAGGTACACTCATAAATAATTTGAGATCCAACATTTCATTTCTCCACCACTTTCTCTCGTTAATATCTCAAAATCGCTAGCAAGTAATAACTATAAAAAAGAGACCGGAAGATTCATTCCTTTCGCTTTCCTTATTATCTATTCATAGAGAAGTGAAACACTGGCAAAAATATTTTTCCTTTTTACATTCCGTCAGTTTCACTCTAAGCATTTGAAATGTGAGGAAATGAGGCAAGAAATTAAATGAGTTGAATGTTGAGACATTCTCTTCCTTAAGCTGAAGAGACGGAAAAACTTTTATGCATAAATGTAGCGGAAAGTATTGCAACTTCTGGAAAAAGATACTCGTCTCAATTTGTCACACCCACTAACCAAAGCAGATTCTTCCAAATTTGATTATTTTTTACTTACGTCTCCAATAAGCATAAGAGCTATCTTCGTCCATTTCCTCCGTTGACCCCCGCAATGAGTGGAGACCAAAATCCGTCACTTTTAGGACGAAGCGAGAGTCCACAACGCAGTTGCTGGATTTGAGATTCCCGTGAGACCGAATCTCGCTCCCATGCAAATAATGCATCGCCTAAAAAGTAAAAATTGGTTTATAATTGCTCTAATTTAGATTGTTAAGGCACACGTGGAAGCAGACCGCAACTTTAAGCTGTTTTTGTTTTTCAGAAAATAATTATCGAGTTATGGAAATTAAAGTAAGGGCACATTTGGGTGAAAGGACAGGACATTATTTGGTTAAATAATTTAATAGCTTTTCCATTACCCAACTACACCACACAATAATTTCCTTTTCATAATTGAAATCATGGGAAACTAACGCGTTCAAAATTTGATTCATCCAGTTGAAAATTTTCCTCCACCACACAATGCAATGGGGCTAACAAAATATTTGCAAACGTTCATTTCGCTTCATTTTCAACCTCTTCCTTTATTTGTACATGATAATTTATTAAACCCAAAGGCTTTCCCTTGTTGTTCATCTCTGTACAGAAGGCTCATTAATGAGTTTTAGTTTCTTGGAGTTATAAATGGAAACGTATCATTATACTTGCTTGATGAAGGATTCTATACACTTTCCATTCGTCTGTGTAACCACCCACCAAAATAAACGATGCATGTGTAACTGGTGGGGATCTACAAAATTGGAGCGTGGCATGCATGACACATTTTTCCACTCACAGTTTAAATTCCTTCCACATGACGATTTATGAGCGATTGAGTGGAACTCGGCGATTAAGGCACAAAAGTAACGGGATAAGAAAGTTTATTTTAAATTGCACAATGAGAGAAAGTAAACCAGTCTTTCATTATGGGGAATGGGTAGAATTTGGGTGCATTTGGTAAAACTTTTTTTTCTTTTCCCGTTTCGTTTTGAGGTAGGAAATGGAGAGGAGAAAAGAGTGGCTTGACTTTCACCATCTCTTTTCCCATTTATGCAAATTGTTACTATTAAGGAAAGGATCTGAGGCCGGTCTTATGGGGCCAGTTATTCTAATAATTGTACACGACTCGTGCACGCAATGCAATATACCATCAATCTTTCCAAAAAAGTCCTTCCTTCCCTTCTTGTTGTTTAAGAGTGTATATATTTTTGCTTTATTATTTGTCTAAATTGCTAATTCCACCTCAATTTTGACCCTTTCCGAGAGAGTAAACGTGACCAAGAAAGGAGAGTTTATAAGGAGGTAGAAATGAGGCATTCTCTATTCTCATTTCATCCCTCGTTGGCATAACAACCTCTCTTATAACGGTATCAAAGACTGCCAAGGTCTGAAATTGCCAAAGTGCGGTAAACAAGGATTAAGGAAATTGCGCTCTCTTGATGAAACTTGTTGGCGGATGCAAAGAGCCATTATTAACATGAACTGCCATTTACATTATCTGTCACCATTAAGACAACTCAAGTTAGCAAAGGAAAGCTAGAATTTACTAATTGTTTGGACAAATACCTTGACAATGTCATGCATGAGACTGTATCGAAAGGTCCAATCCAATTTGAGTTGCTCGTTCTCCAAAATGTCCTGGAGACTGCCTCTTGGGCAATATTCCGTGAAGAGGTAGCAATGCGGAGGATCAACTGAGGCCCCGATAAACCGAACAAGGTGCTCGTGATGCAGATCTTTCATCTAAGGTAAAAAAAAAAACAAATGGCAGAAAAATGTAGATGAACGCAGAAAACTTTGAAAATCAGAGCCTAATAAATAATTCACAGACAGCCATTTAAATGAGGAGATAAATAAGATAAAAAATCAACTCACTCTCTTAAGTTCCAAAAGGAGTGGTCGAGTAAGTTCAATCTTTTTGTTGATCTTCTTTATCCCCACCACAGTGCCCTGAAATTAATGAATTATTAAACGAGTTGCATGATTAAATATTAAAACAATTCTTACTCACCTTGTAAAAGGCTGTTTTCACAAATAGTTGCTTATTTGTGGAAACCATTGCAAACGACTCCGTTGAATATGTACTCTATACACAAAGAGAGAAAGCCATAAATCAAAAAACTGTGTAAAAAGAAAAACTGACCATCTACTTCCATAAAATATTGAGCAAATCCCAAAATTTATTTCAACTCTTGGATTTATAGAGCAAAGTCTTTCTTAACTATTGTCTCTTGACTAGGCAACATTTCTTTCCACACAATGCATCTTGCTTTCTGGTCTCGTATAAAGACCCAACTTGAGACTGGTTACAGTACATTACATTGTTAGTGTGACTTGGAAAAAAGATTTTCATGCATTCCCATAAAAAGAAAGTTACGTAGTGTGGAGGCAGATTTTGAGTTCATCTTTAGCTCCCTTCACTAATTACGTTACCCTTCAATTTGTCGCTATCCATTTCCCAAATCCTTTCACTTTCCCTCAAATATTTGTGAATGCACTCCCCTATGCTATGTATAAGTGGCAATAAAAAAAACTTGAACTAGTTACAAAAAAAGTATTTTTTTATCGTTTAAGAATCTTTTTTTCTTCACTAGCATGCATAACTACAGATGCAGGACCATAACCAATGCAATTATTTCCCAAAATATCTTTGATTATTTAATTATTACTCGAACAATGGTCGCCTAATGACTCAATTTTTCTTAATCAATGTCTATAGAGAAACTTGAGCATAAATATTCACTAACTAAGTACGTGAGGGAAAGTGCTGGGGGGGGGGGGACTTTACGTCAGCGGCAACTAACACAATTAGTGAAGGGAGCCAAAGTGACACGACCACTGCAAAACAACATGGATTCTATAAAATAGCATTTTATTACGCCATGTCATGTTATGTTATGCCATGTTTGGGCGAATTTGCATACAAGAGAACGTAAATTGAGTTTTAGATAATGTAATTAAATCAGAGGAGACTGATTTTGTTTGCACACATACACTTTGGGAGGAGAAAGTCAGTTAAGTTGGTGGCTGGAGACTTTGCCCGGCTTAATGACTTTTGCTCTAAATGCTAAGCCAATTATGTCACTACTGCTCCCATCTCTATCCATTTGCCTGTTTGCATAAAACCAACACCTCGCCGTTCATACCACAGCTTTTGTTTGTCATAAATTATAACACTCTCTCCTACTTTCACCAGCATTACTTACGTAGCTTCCAAAAGTATTGGAGAAAATTCATACATAGGTGGGAAAATGGACAAAGATCTAATTATGATATTGTAATGGGACAATAAAGGGACTAAGGACTTACAATGAGTGAATTTCTGTGAGTAGCAATACTTAAAAGAGATCCTCGTTTTCCTCTCGTCCCGTCCCCTCCTTTAACAATCACATCTCCCCAATTCACCTTCCATGTCATGGATGCTATTTCCGCCTCCAATTTATAGTGCCTGCAAAAAGAAGAGAGATTATATAGACCAAAATCAATTTCCTTTTCTCATTTGCATCATATTATCCATTGTGCAAAATAAAATCCCATTTGTTCCTTTGTACTTGAAAAGAAGGCTTGAGGTAAGTTAGTTTTTTCATCTCCATTTTACAATAAACCACAGACACATATTTCATTAGTTAACATCAATAGTATTCAATAGACACCCACGGTAATTTTATTGTGGGGAGGAAATACAATAGAAAAAGATACAAAGATTTTCTTGTGTTGGTTGACATTTTAAAGATGGATGCAATGCAATTTTCTCTCAGAGCACCCCACTTCAAATTTTATGGAGTAAAATATATTATGCAGCGTTATGTGGTCATTTTGAAAACCACACCTTCGTTTACGAGGAATAAGGATTTAGTGCTTTTTCTGAGGAAAAGAGACGCATACATTGATCATAACTTTGTAAAAGAAGAAACCCCTGAATTTTATGGCTTTGTACATAGCTCAATGTTGAATGTTTGTCAAATCGGAGTGTCCTTGGCAAAGGGACAGAAATCTCTAAAAAAAACGTGCGTACTTTTAAATATACAAGTGTTTTTTTATCAACCGCAAAAAAATCATGTTTTTTGGAGCACTCTCTATATGTAACTTGTATTGGTACATATATATATATATATCATCATGGGATTAAATTCCTTTAGAGAATTCTTTGTACTCACATACACGTTGTTGTCTATTTTACTGCCATTTTATAGAAGAAAATACGTGAACGAGAGCAACGTTCGACAATTACATCTCATGTCATAAACGAAGCCTTGGCCAAATTTAAGCTGGCGAATGTTGAATGTAATAGTTTGTTATTAAAGGTCGTTTCTAAGGAACCAATAAATCTCATTTTCCATTCTAATATGACAATTTACCAACAAATCGTCTTATTTCCACAATAAATTGGAATGTGAATATTGAAGATTTGAATCAAATCAATTTACATCTATCCTCATAAAAGTCAGAGCTTAGCATGGAAATGGCAAATAAAAAATAGCATTTCAATTTCCACAATTCTTCTGCGTAGATAAACAAGTTAAAAGTTTGGTGAAAGTGATGAATATATACATAGATTAGAATAGCAAGAAAAGCAAGTAAGGATCATTGTTGGGATTTTAAGATTACTCTAGAAAGAGACACTGTGTAAGTTCACTTCCTCAAAAGACAACAGATCCTTCTGCTTTTGTTTCCCTGCCTCATTATGCGTACTTAACTTTCCCAATGTGAGCAAGTAAATAGCAACGAGAAAAGAGGATGAGAGTGACAAGTAATAATTTATGTGAATATCCTTATCTTTAGTTACTTGTCAACAACAAAGTTTTGTTGCTCTTTATTTTCTGTTTCTTTCGTACAAAGTTGTGTTAAAATGCAAATGATTTCTTTCTCGTAAACTATCTAAACAAGCCTCAGGACAACAGTTAAAGATTAATCGATTAAAAGTCTCATGAGGCTAATTTAATTAATGTCATCCAACAAGAAACAAATTATCATCACTCAACTTAACTTACTAACCTCCCATTATTAGCTTAAATAACCAACTTTACGCCAACTTTAACTTTGCCGTCTCAGGTTCTAAGGCTGCCCAAGGGCCGTTTAGACACCATGTACATGTATTTAAGTCACTAATGCTAAGATTTTGTGGATTTTGCGGAATTTATGAAGGGCCAGCATCCAACGGCCCTTCATTTCACTGCTGAAGGGGAACAAACCAAAAGTTTATGTTTGAGAGAAAAGTTTGCTGTTTCCAGATTCACAAACTTTTCTTGCGCAACATTGCAGAAATTTTGCTGTTCTCATTTCATTACTTGAAGGTGCTAGATAGATAGCTAATATTCTGATGGTCTAAATTGAATTGGTGGCAAACGAAAAGATTTTCTACATGACACTTGATCCCTCCACTTCATCATCCTGTATATAAATAGAAGAGAGGCGTAAAAGTATTTATTTCAATAATCTTGAAGCTGCATTAAATTCCGAGGCTGACAGGAAACTATGCTAAGCTGAATTTAATGAAAAACGACGATTTAAGAGCGTCTGCCAATTTCGTCTCACAAGAGTGAAAGTCGCAATTTGCTTCCTTCCTTATTTCACAGTCATTATTTTGTTCGAGCTGAGAAATGAGCTATTTTTGCACTCAACAAACAACACGTAAGCATATTTAGGGGGCATCCAGGAAATTAAAATCTCGGCTTTCCTCCTAACTTCTTATTTTTAAATTTTGAGAACTTTCTCTTTGACTAGAGACCACAGACAAAGTTTCTGTCGCTTGGCTTCATTTTTGTGGGCAGCTCAAACTTGTCTAATGCTATGTAATGTAATGTAACAGTTGGCAGTTATTAAAAATTTCCCTGATTAAAAAGAGATTTTAAAGTAAAAGAAGGGCATTGAGGTGTGAGGAATTTGTTGTTGTGTGCTCCCATTCGAAAGATAAATCTTTTTAACACACATCCCACGTCAGCTTTAAGGCAACAAAACCAATAATCGCATCTCTGTCCTCTCAAACTTTATTACCTTTAAACCAACACATTTTGTTTGCTCTCTATTCCGCACAACAGAGCAGCAGAAGCCCATTTCCCAAAATTTAATTTTTAGCCGATTTACCCACTTTGGAAAATTTAATCACAGACGACTGTAACAATGCTGTGCTGCCTTGTTGTCGACTTCACTCCCAATTTGTGTCAAGGGGAAATATTAAACGCTCTCTGTGGTTGGTGAAAGCTTTTGTGTCATTTATCCAATTTGGCAGCTAAATTGTAAATATTTTTGAAAAGGTGCCAGTCAGGTAATCAAAGGAAAGTGTTGTTGTGTTTTGTAACAAAAAAACAAGAGACAAAGGTTTAACCTTATGTCGTCAAGCTCAAGCTTTGCCTTTTGAATAAAATTGTTAGTAGGGAAAAGCAAAACCACTTTGAAGCTTCTTGCACCTCATCAAAGGAAAGTTTGCTTTGCTTTACTCAGCATGTCCCCTCGACACAACAAACTGGCCTGTCACCATCAATGTCTGTCCTTTCTTTCCTTGGAATCTGTCAATACCATGAATGGAGGACCAAGGCCTTATCTTGAACTTTGTTTCGTCAGAATCACCCAACCGATAAGGAAAAGAGAGCAGTTTATCCAATATAAAATCTTTTTGTTGTACATAAAACCCCTTTCCCATGATTGGAATAGTTGCACAAATCATTTGCCATAAGGAGGCGAGAATTTATTGCCAAAAAAATAAAGTGCGAAAAAGTTGCTGGGAGTGCAAAACAATCGGATGCACTTGATAAATGTCGGGTGGCGAATTTTTATGTATCTTTGGCTATTGTAAAATCATTTTTTTGAGAGTTGCGTAACGATAAGTTATGTAAAGTGTTGATCACTCGCAGATATTTGAACAAGAAGACACAATAAATATTGCGTCCTACCAAATAAATATATTTATTTCCCACTTGACTCATTCTCTATTCTCAGCACGCTACAAATAAACGATTGAAAGGAGAAAGTTGACAAAAATTATCAATTGAGCGGAATCTCATTTCAGCTCTCTACAAACAGTTTTCATTGGAAAATAAAATCTTATGAAATCTGTAAAAAAAGAGAATATGGAAAGGAAGCATTTGGCAAAAGCTACCATCGTTTGTAAACGGCCCTTACAACATAAATTGTTTAGTTACCATTCAATTAATTGCATTTTTATCCTCGTTTAACATACAAAATCCATTCTCACGATTACATTAGAATAGATTTGGCACAATTCTCTTTCCGCAATTTAGAGTCATGTTGCGTACACTTTAATTAATTCCCCCTTTATAAATATGCAGAAACTTACCGATAAATAAAGAAGAAGCTGATAAGCATTATAACCAATGCGGAACTGAGGACGATGACAACAATGACGTAGCGGGGCATTGCTGGAAAAAGAAAAGTCAAATATGACAACACTTTCACTCTTGCATTTGCTCTACATTTATTTATGACAGAATGAAGATGACCCTTGCTCCGAGTCCCAGTCCAATTTACAGCTTAGATAAAAGCTTTGGACTCCCTTGGCTCTTGTAAAATATGATTTTAATTGGAATTGCTGAAAAGTCAAAGAACATGAAAGGCTACTTACTTGGACAGCCCGTTCCATCAAATCCACATTTAGGTGTATCCGGTGGCGGCGTCAGTCTGTTTGTTGGCCAGTGGATTTTTGTCCCTTCCACGTCAATTATTGACTTTGTCTTCCCTGAATAGTTTGCAACAACCTGGAGAGAGCCATTTCCACAATGGGTTACATACGTATACCTACTAAAAATAGATAGTTTTGTTTGATATTCCCTTACATAAAAGACGCCGGTATCTGGATCCATGTCTAGAAGAGAATAATCCGCATTCCTGTCTCCATTATCATCAATGCTGACATTTCCAGTGATCCCTTTTGAAGGCAAAGGATGCAATTAGTGTCTGATACCATGAGTTTATGCACACCATGTACTTAATTCAAGCTGAACGATTGCATTTAAAGCCTCATTAATATTGTATGAGCTTCAATATCAAACCTGTGGAAACAAACTTCTCGTCAAGACATAATTTACCTTGAAACGTTCTCCCTCGCATCCTAGCAGTTATGTCAGAGCCATTGGAAATATGGCCTCCATTGTCCAATGTCTCATTTAGTGCAGTTGCATAAAGAATTACAGCGTCGTAGAAAGCCGAGACGAAGGGATTGACGGGATCATCTCCATAAGAGAAATTAAATTTCTCCATTGCCTTCTCCTTCACCATCTTGTCAAAATTGTTGTACTCTTCACTGTCGGGCGGCGGACGAACGGTGACGGTTAGTAAAGCTTCGTATGCACGCTTTGCCCTTTCGTTTGTTTCCTTGGAGTCACTCTTGTTTTCCCACGGTTTGAATCCCTTTCTCAAACTTTACAAGAAGATCATGAAAATACGAGATGCATTCATTAGAACAATCCGATTTAAGTATTGTATAAAATACACAAGTACAAAGCTCTTGATTTCCGAAAGCTTGGGGAAAAATTCAAACTATTCTGAGCTATGGGACGTTATGTGATTTCTCCAGAGATCATAAGAAGAAAGAAAGGGATAAAAGATAAAACAACGAAGCAAAAGAATTCAACCTCTTTCTAAAGTAATCTGGCAATTTGAAAGATTTGATTTGATTGGACACACAAAGGACGAAGAAAGACAAAGGAGACGGAATAATTTGACTCGACATTGCATTACATGAACTAACTCTCCCACAATATAATCAATGAATGCAACCAAATGCTGTAATCTTGAAAAAACTCAATTTTTATCCACACAAGGGACTTACTTATATAAGCTTCACACAATTTATGAAAGATTCTTTCGACTATTTTTATTTTGTAAAGCAAAGTGAGATAACTTTTGTAAAAAAATTCACTCACTGCTTCCATTCAAATAAAAGCCTTCACTTTCAGTTTGTACTTGCTTGCGGTAGACACTTACTTTGTAAATAGTTCCACATTGAAGAAGACGTATTCCCCCGAAGATATCATCTTGAGCTCTTCAGCTGCCAACAAGATGTCCCGTACCGTTGGTGGGGATGCACAAAGGACAACAACTTGAAAGAAAATTACAACCAAATTCACTCACCTTTTGAATATTTCAAAATGTTTGCGTGTGAATGAATGTAAAGTGTTTTGTGATAGTGGAAAGGGAAGTGTGACCGTGTTTTGTGTGTATTCAATAAAATCCTATTCAAAACTTGATCATATTCATATTCATAAACAATTTTTTCGCGACCATAAAATCCATTGTATTTTTGTCCCATTTAGTTTAGTCACATGCAAACCTGTGAGTGATAATTTTGCTTTATAAAGCAAAATTTTCCAAAGATAAAAATAGCATGCATTTAATTCGTGAGAGATGAATGGAAAAGTGAAAAGGTGAAAGTATTCATAGAGCTTTATGCATGTAATGAAGCATTGCTTTCTCTCAGAATAAAAAAGAGAGAGAAAGTTTAACCCTGCGGAAAGTTTTATGCAGGTGGGAAAGTAGAAACAATAGTTGACATTTATGTGCTATCCGCATGCACAACTACGATAATTATTACGATCTAAAACTGTTTTAGCGGGTACAATGAAATTAATTCATGGCACCTGAGCGCAACTAATGATCATCGTGTAACCTTCTGAATTATCAGTTTGTTTGTGTGTTTAAAGTTGTAAAGTATTTGTACAAATGCTGGCTTACTTCTAGCCTTGGCAGCAATGTAGCGAAGGGATTCGTGAAAAGTGATGTTTTCCTGAGTCTCATCAAAACTACGGTGGATGGGAGTGTTGTTAAGGGCACTGTAGACGGTGCCCAGTGAGAAGTGGCACAGAGAGTGTCCTTTACCCGAAGCCACCGCGTAATTGTGATAAAGTAGTGCAACATGTCGCCAACCAAATCGAGCCAAAATTGCGGAAAATGCTTCCCCAATCAACCCGTAAGAACCCGCAAGTCGAGTGAGGGTGGGATATTGGCCGTGCTTGTGTCGAAATGCATCTGCCTGCGTTACGTTAGTATCACCACTTGTACTCCTTTCTCTAAACATTTCTAATCCTAAATAGTTCGTTGCTTACTTGAGCCCCAGTTGTGAGAACAGGGATGCCCCAGTGACCAGCGTAACGTGCCACAGGTGCAATCACATAATCGCACACCGGCCCCAGAAAAACATCTAATTATTGACATCATAGTTAACAACAGTTAACAACTTTCCAAACTTTTTACAGGAGAATTGTGAATCGTTCATAAATTCCGTAGCTTGTATCAATAAAATCAAAGGGGCATTTTGAGATTATCTCATTTTCTCCCAATCCCGTTACGAAATTAATGAACAATTACCTTCTCCTGTACGAGACAGACATAAGTGTAACCTGCTGTTTGGTTGATGTAAAACTCGAATGCTGCCAGAGGACCTAAAGTAGAGGAACAATTTGTGTCCCTATACTGGACAGTAAAATTCCATCCAGGCAATAAAGTCTGAATCTTTTCACTTCTCACAGCCATCATAACAGGAGGAAGGACTTTTGGCATGGAATACTGATGGGATGGTTCTTGTGGGGCAAGAACTCCAAACTGGACCAATTTCTTATCACGTCTTCCCTTGTCTCGTTTTCCCCTTCTGAACTTTGATGGGCCAAAGCTGTGGCCAAAGGGCAAACCAACAACTTCCGATTTTTTATTATGTGTATCATTTCTCGCTCCGTTGCTGAAGACTGAATTTAAATTTGAATTTAAATTCACTGGACCCATCACAATTTCAAAAGTAGAGGCTTCTTTGGACAGAAGGCTTAGCACAATTATCACAAATTCCCAGAGTCGTTCCACCAACATTTCGAAGCACTCATGAATTCTTTCCAACTCCAAAATATTTACGATTTACGACGCATTGAGACACAAACAAACGATTAGACAAGTACAAGCAAAAGTACCAAAGCTCACGCCCTCTCCTCTCTTATTCTACTGACATATAATTTCTGAAGAGAAAAGACGCACTAAATAATAATATCCCACCACTCTGATAAGATTTCTGCGTTCCGCTCGTTTATTTTTATTACAAAAATTCCTCCTCTCCACTAACTCCCTTCCATCATCTCATCTTAGGATGTGCGAAGTGACCAAAGGTCCTGGATTTTATTTTACTTTAAAAATTTAACGAGGACTCCCATCGACTAGAACAAGCCCATCCTAATTTTCACCCCTATAATTTTTGCCAATTGGCGTCCTACTCTTGACTTTTCTACTCCGTCTCATGGACGTCATAATAATATCGTGTCATGGATGGATGTGATGTTATGTGAGCAAAAAACGGAATTGGTTTGGTTTGCTGTTCTTTCCTTCTTTTGTTAGAGTCAATGCAATGCAATGCAATGCAATGGCTTTGGGATTTAGCTTCTAAGCATATTATTGAGAGTTTGGAGAGGAAGTAAGTAAGCTTCCAAAAACAACTTTCACGTACAAAACGGAATTGGAAACGTAGCCAAACTAAACTCCATGTCTATGCTCTCTTAATCCTTATCTTAGCTTGACCCAAGATTTTTTTAGAGAGAGAATACAAGCCTCATTGTGTTATTCAATCTTATTTAAGCCAACAATACTATTCACTTTTTGTTCTTCTTGGTAAATTAAAAAAAGTTAAAAAAGAACAGACTATAAATCAGTTACCACCTGCTGACAGGAAAAGTTGAATGGCTTCTGATCTTTCTTGTTACTTGCAATCAAAGATTAAAAAGTGCATTTTTTTCTATAAGGGGAAACACGAGATTTTATGCTTGTTTCCATCTTATTCTTACTAATTTGTCATTTAAATGTTATTATGATTGGAAGGGACGTGGGACATGGTCAGAACTCTTCCGGACACCAATGACTTTCTTTCCTGAGAAACTTTTCTATCGGAAGTAGAAGGCTACAATCTGCTCTCTCAATTTATTTGGTATAGTCTCAACTTTGCTCACTTGATATCCACAACTTTCACCACTCACTCCCTGTCTTATTACTCCACAGATTAATTGAATCCTCTGAACTTCTAGATTCTATGTATATCTCTGTATCAAACTTCTTTCAGATGATTAACTTTTATTCTGTAAACTAAGCCATTAATTTCCTATTTGCTCTTTCCCTTAAGCAGGAAGGAAGAAGGATCATGAAACTAGCCGTGCATCTTTAAAGATTGCCCACCAGCAATGGAAAAGTGTATTTTTAGTAGCAAAATCTTTGATCTGATTGTACCAAGTTTTAAATCCCCTACTTGACCCTAAAAACGGCAAAAAGCAAGTGGAAAAATTGTTACACACACTAGGAATCCCACCCACGGGGAAAACTATTTAGTTTATTTTAGTCCCGTCTAAAAATAAGCCCAAAAAGATATTTACTTGAAAGAGAAAGGTAAATTATTAAATTTTGTTTTATTAAATTCTACCCCATATAATCCAATACATTGGTATTTAGGAGAGGATTAAAATTTAACTAGCTCTAATTTAATCCATCCCTTGAATTGAACTCAATGGATAAGTAACTCCAATTGACGTATCATTTATTAGCTCGGTGATGAAATACTAAATCCATAAAGCCACGCCCTTTGAAATATGTATGTTATTTCTTTCAAGAGCTGAGGTCATGTCAAGTCAGGATGTTGTTTTAATACAATACTTGTATACCATTTCAAATTCATCGTTGTGCTCTTTTGGTTAGTAACTAACTAACCACAGTAAACCGAGAACCATCACTAATTTTACGATCAAACGAATTGAGCCTTATGTGGGGACGATTTAGCTGATTACATTAGCGATACTGAATAAACCAGACCACAAACAATCAGAAAAGAGTTTTTGACCTCAGAGTTATGAGTGAAAGGCCGAGGCAGAGACGCACAAAGTAATAACTGTAATGAGAAAACATGTCTTGTCAACTTTTCACTGTCTCTTTCTTCTGTAGTGTAAATACTTGGCTCTTATGTGACCTCACTTTCCCTCAGATCTTGGGACTTTAACAAATTCTGTACAAAGAAGAGTCTCAATTTCCCCAAAATCTAAAAGAACTCGCGATCCATCTTGTCAAACATCCCTTGATTTGATGGCCAGACTACTTTTTGAAAACTTTGTTAACGAAGTGCTTCTTTGCTGTTTTTCAAACACTCTTGATGATTCAAAGTATTTGAAAAACATTAATTAATTTGAGGCTGAAAACACTTCAAATTCTATATCGTGATGATTGAGAACTTTGATCCTGAAAAGTTTGCAACTATATACTTAGATTGTTTTGTATATGGCAAAATAAATCATCATCAAAATCTTTTAGACAAATATAACTATTTAATCATAAATGACATATAATCAGCTAAAAAACTTTTTCCTTTAATCATAAAACTTACAAGAATCCAATTAACAATCGAGATTCAAAAGAGAGTTATGAAACACGAAGTCTACACTTTCTAATCTGTAGCAATTCTTTCAAACAACATCTAAAAAACTTGTTTTTGATTTAGCAAGGAAAACTTTGATTTGTGTACAAATTGAAAAGATTTTTTCACTGCCACGCAACATTTTTCCACGTTTGACAGGACAGGACATGACAAGACATGAAGGGAGCTCTCAGGGGCATCTGCCTAATGAGCCTGTTGGAAAAAGCTGTAAAAGAGTGAAACACTTTTACTTTACCTGAAGAAAATAAATTGTCTCTGGAGATGAGAATTCACATATTTTATTCATCACAGGTATCCTTAACTTTTATCTACAACGCCGTTCATTAATTACGTAAAATTCCATCAACTTTTGACCTCAGATGCAGACATTTTTAAAAACTAGGGTATTTTTGGAATAAAAATCTAGCATTTAACTTTTTTCACGAGCATCATTTATTTCATCCCATGGGATATAAATTTGTTTATCTTTCAATAAACTGCAAAAGTTTAATGTTTTCTGCGATCAACACTAAATGTTGCCCGAATATTATGCGGTTATAAATAATTTCCCATACGTTTGGCAGCAGTGCTTAGACATAATTCGAAACGTATGAATAACAGAGTTATAAGAGGATTGTAAAAAATCTTATTTTCATTACATACTAAATTTTGAATGTTGCATGATGTACTTGTAAAAATATTCATTTCGTGAATGCCAAATCCTCATAAAAATCCTGTACAACGTTTAGTTTAGTAGTCTGTCAAATAAAAATTAAGTCTCTTTGTGAGTTTTTTCACCTCCTGACCTAAGGCCATACTTAAACTTAACTCAAAATAAAGCTCCCTTCCACCTGCACAAACAGAAAGATGTCCTGGGAAAACAAGAGAGGACTAAATCCATTACTTCCTTTGATCAAATGACGTTCTCCTCCCAAATTGGTGAAATCCTAAAAATTTTATGAGTAGGCAGCTATTTCTCTATTATCCACTTTTCATCTTGCGAGCTTCCGTAAATCCTCCAAATAATTATTTTCTACAGACTATAAAATCTAAATTTTCCTCCATGAAAATGGCGAATAGCCACCCACCTTTATTTTTCAGCTTTGTATGCCATGTAAAAATAGCTGCTGAAACAATAACATATTTAGCTACCAAATTGACTCTAGAAACCATTTCGTCGTGTTTTGCTTGGGAAAAATTTGCGTGCTTTGCAATAATTCATCATTTAGCTTTCACACGGCAACAGAATTGGATGCCAACCAACAACTTGGAGGACTTTCAATGACATTCCATATCCCGCATTTTAACTTTAACACATGCTGCGAATAAGAAAAAGTTGAAGGATTAGATTGCAATGGAATGAACAAATATGGGAAACACGTTTGTGGTGAAAGCAAAGCATATGCAACTGGTACCATATTTGTTCCCTCTAAATCCATCTATTTGTTTTTTTCAAGTGGCAGATCTTTAACACGCCTCAGCATGCCTCCAAAATTATTTTCACTTTTATAAAACAAACAATTTTTGACTAGTATAAAGATTGAGATTTGATTTCAGATTTTATTTCGGGAGTTGCTTTAGAAAAAAACAAATCTTGTTCCCTTGAACTGACACATGCACCTCTGCTTTAAACAAATGGAATAAAATATTATACGGAACGGGTGGCGTGTCTCAAATTCAAATTCCAGACAATTGAGACTTTCCCGTTTGTCTTTTCTATTTACATGCAAATAAAATATTGTTCCACGAGATCCACGACATAAAAAAACTGACGGCATCAGACCCTTAAATTAAGCAGACCTTTAAAATTTACCCCAAAAACGAGATTGTTGCTTGAGATGCGTGTCGTGCTCCTCACAAAAATTTAAAGACATCATTATTTTATTGTTTGTGAGAGCTAAGCTAGCTTTTCATGGAGAACGGAATTTAATGCAAGTGTAAATAAATAAAAAAGAGTACCAAACAGAATCCTCCAGCTTTGTTTGTGTCTCAATGAATGACTTGTCACGTACGACAAACTATTTGCAATTCTTTCTCCGCCGACAAGACAAAACAAAATACGCTTTTGACAAACAATTTAACAGAGCCTTAACTTAAACTTCACAAACTGAACAATTTAAGTGAGTTGGCTAATTATCACTGCCACTCTCATGAATATGCAGATACTTATTTATTTTCCGTAGCCCACAAAAGCTTTTACTTGTTCCTATATTAGATAAGAAGTAGTAAATAATTAGTTTTGGGGAAGAAGCTGAATCTCTGTTTGTGGGAGAAAGAGGAGATTGAGACTGAGCTTTCTTCTGCTGGCTGCTGGACCAAAAGTGGAGAGGGTTGAATGAAGTCGCTGCTGACACAAAGAAGAATGAATGTGAACATGTTTAAAGCTGGGAAGAAAGTGGATGGCAAAATTCCATGCGATTGCGCTCCCACAAAACAGAGACAAACTAATCTCACTTAAAATTATGGCTAATTCTTTATTCCCCTTTCCCCACGTTGTTATCAACATTATAAATAAAGACGGTTTTAAGTTTTAGTTTGCTTAATGCCGAATACTTATCGTTAAAGTGTCAAATTAAGCTATTAAATAACATGGAAAATACCACCACGGGGGCCTAAGAATAGTTGAGATTTTGAACTGGTCAGCTGGATAGTTTGAGGTTAACGACAATTGTTATTGCCATCCCTTTCTTGCCTTGAATGCACGCAATTATAATTTCTCAGATTTCTCCCAAGCTTCTAAGGTAAAGGTCACTGCAATGGATGCTATCCGCAAATTTAAGAGCACATTAATATAGCGTGTCATCTCCATCCAATCAAATTTATTGAATGTTGCATAAATTGTTTGCATGTGTAGCCAACTCTTCATAATTCCTTGTTCCTTGACCAGAGCACAAAAGAGAAAGACAAAGACAGATTTCCAACATCCGCAGAAAAGCAATAAACTGTAGCTAACCGGCCGTTTATTTTGTTTGGGCCAATCTGTTTTCATATCCCAGCATTTTCTCCTACTGCCGGTTGACCTTTCACCCCACCACTTATTTATTTTTCCTCTACTACTGTGAAGTATAAACCTGTTAAAGCTGCATCTGGCTGACCAACCAACAAGTTACATAGCTGTACAATATGCAATCCAATGACCACTAATAAATCTCAGTCAGCATAACAGAGTAAAGTGGTTGGGCTTGTCTCCTTTCTCTTCAGATTTACCAATTTGATAAATTTTACTGCTTCCAACCAATATAAAACATCAATTCAAAGGTTACCCCAGCCATATATATTTATATCCCCTATCTAATAGTTTGGAATAAAAATATATGGCAAAATAGCATTGTTTAATGTTTATAGCTATGAAAAGGAAGTAACTTTTATCGCACATTTGCAATCGGACTCAGTCTGCCCCCTTTACGTCCAAAATGAAACGTACTTACAACGTTTGCTTGTAAAGAGAAAGTCTTCTTCGGGTTTTCTCTTCGGCTTTGAATTAGAAGAGGGAGCAGTGGTCTATGACCAGAAAATTATTGCTCACTTTCTCTCTTTTGCTTTCACTAATCTTCAATTTTGTTCAATGGGGCAAATCGCTACATTTGTTTTAAGTTCTACCTAGACATGAAAACTTCATTGAGACCCACTTTCTCTTCCTCTCTTACTTTCACTACCATCATTCAATGAAAGTAGAGGAGGCAACGTGCGACGCTCATTTTAAGCCATTTCTCTACTCCTCCAAATCCAAGCCCATAAATAAATGTGAGCGTAATAGAAAGCTTTTGACTTGTCTCACTTTTCGCGTTGGAGGTAATAGACTATTACTAATAGTTGTCTACAGTTTCCAAAATTTATCAATGACCCTCAAACTACGTAAAAGTACGTAGCTAAGCACAAAATCAAAGGTTATTATCGCTCATCATTTCCCATCGTTGCGCTGCTTTTAGTAACTTTGTGAACTTAACTCTTCACTTCAAAAAAAGTTTCCTTATCACCTTCTAGTTTATGGGAAGTGTGACATGGACAGTGCAACTAGTTCATTTTTATTGAGTGTCTATTCTCCAATCTTTTTAAGAGGGAAAAAATTGGCCATTTTTCTTCTTCCTTGTATAGCTCACACCAGAAAAGGAAAGTGGAGGAGACAGTTTGTGTCCATTGTTGGCTTTGTGTATATCCCAGCTTTATTCTCTATTTTCGGATGA
Source organism: Proisotoma minuta (assembly GCA_034698145.1). NCBI lineage: Eukaryota > Metazoa > Arthropoda > Collembola > Entomobryomorpha > Isotomidae > Proisotoma > Proisotoma minuta. The sequence continues at coordinate 42,996 of JAQIXN010000170.1, forward strand.
CAGATAATAAATTCTCTTTTGTCCTCTCTCTCTCTCTTTCTGCCTGCATCCCAGAGATTTTTCATAACGGAAACAAAATTTATTGTCATTTCCCACAAAAGAGAGTGATTGAGTCTTGTTAGTTGTTGGCAATTAGTTTTCCTCTATCAACGATTCCCAAGTGATAAGAACAAAATATAATCCTGGACTTCACAATGCTCAAATTAATTGTAATCCGAGGCCAAACTCGACACGTAACTTATCTATTTCTAAGGGCACTTAAAATAGAGCAAACCAAATTCCTCGGGGCTTCTGCCCTTGTTCTTCTTTTATAAGCAAGTATTCAGGGAATGGAATGTGGTATCTAAGTCTAATATTATGCCTAAAATTTAATCCATGCACACTCATCCACTTCCAAAGCAGTTTATCCCTTTCACCGCTCTTGTTCCAAAAATTTGTCATTGTCAAATCATGTAAAGACAAAACAAATTACCTATATCTACCTACATGAAAAAATCCCTTTATTTCTATTTTAAGAATCATACTACCTATTTCATCATAAGGAGCCATAACCCAACCTTGACTTGAGCTTATCTTTGTTTAGAAAAATTGGAGAAATTTCTCACATTTCTTTCTTCCAAACAAACACCAATAGAATAAATTCAATAAGCAAAGTTACCTTGAAAATTGGAACGACTTCCGGTGAACAAACAGAGTCAAATGCATACATGGGGAACAATGAGAAAGCAACGCAAGTTGGCCAATAAACTTTATATTCTGATACGTAAGCAGAACTTTGACAACGCCAGTCAGCCACATTCTACAAATTTCCTCTGCGGTGTTCAACTTTGAACAAGAAAATAAGGTCAATTTTATAACAAGGAGAAATGAGTGGTTTCCGAAAGATATTTTGACATTTTTATCTCTCATACCTCAATTGCATTGGACGTTAGTTACGTAGGTGGGCACAGTCATTGTACTTTTGTTGTCCAAGGTTATTTTCCCACTTGTCTCTTAATTTCTATCATTTTGTGTAAAAGTATAAAGATAGGTCGTTAGTTTAGAGACCGTTCACAAACTATGAAGTGTGAAATACTTTTCTCAAATTGCAGAAAAAAGGCTTGTTAAAATGCCAACCCCTTTTGAAGGATTAGCATACTATTCCAGAAATATCTTTTAGCCCTTGCAATTAATGAATGCGGTTTAGTTAGTATATATATGGAGAGTAAGTATTTAGGCTAATTTGGCTAATCTCAAGGATTTGTATTTTCTCTCTTATACATACATATCCTCAGCCTTGAGCTGAGTTTTCTTTCTTCTTCCCTTTCTTAAGAATAAGCAAATCAATCTGTCTGTGCATTTTGAGAAGGCAAACTTGTTTTATCTTTCATTCATGGGCCTTTGGTCTTTTAACATTTTGACAATAAAATGTCAAAGAGAAAGCATTTTATTGGATTATTTGTATGATGACATGTGGAAGTCATGCACATACCTGTTGCACCATTTGTCAAGACAAAAACCCTGAGCTACATGACTACTCTTCCAAAAGAGGCCTCACAACAAATTAAATTTACACATCCAACAACTTTTTGAATTATAATAGAATGCAATAAGTGCCAAAGTAGTGAAAGGAATTGTACTTTTCAAATTTAATTTGAAAAAATATAGAGGCCTGGAAATAAGAGAGGATTTTTATTTCCACTTTGCATATTATTGACGCTCATTTAACTATGGAATTATCAAATTTAATTAAACGCTCCGGCGACTTCTAAATATAGGCGTGCCAAGGGAAAACACTCCATCCAAAAATGATTCCTTAATCTTTGCAAACAACGTGACAGCTTGTCTTGAGAAACTGTCATTTCACTTTAATCTTTGACACGCTGCATAATAAAGTTCATTGAAAGAGCGTTTTAATGAGACCATTTGACTTTTCCTCTTCCTCCCTACTTCATTCGGTTTTGCTGAGGTAAATGAATGAATGTGTTTGTTATTAATTACAAAGACTGGAAGCTACTGCATAAACTTTGAACTTGTTTGTTTCTGGGGATTTAAAGTTAACCCTTTTCAACACCCATAACTAATTAGTTGGAAAAGCATGGAGAAGCCTTAAACATGTAACAGTAGATTGGTTTTATTTATCTAACAACTCGGCTCAACTTTCACTTCCTACTTCTTGAGGTTTAACTTTTCGCTTATAAATATATAAGGAAGCATTTTGTTTCTTATATGCTCAATTTAATAAGGAAGTATATTTTAGGCCTTTGATGACGTCTTTTGCAAGTGCAACATGTACATAAATCATTTTTGACCTGACGTCTCGTCTGTCTGTGTTTGAATGTTGTGTTAATGTTGTGTTAATGTCGGATGAAGATGCTACTTTTGTGCTTACCTGAATACTTAAGTCCCAACTCTTTGGCCAAATTATCCTTTAGGGTTGCATTGATGTTATTTGACTGAATGTCAAAGCTTCCATACGACATTTTCTCCTCTTTTAAAAATTCGATGAAGCTGGACATGAAGAACTTGCAGGTATGAGTTCCCGACATTTCATGCAATCCATCCTTGTCGTACATCAACATCACCTTCTTCCAGTTGAACCTGTGGAGAAATCAATTTAATTTTCTTCTGATTTCACACTTCATTTACCAACTAACCTTTTGAAATATTCTAGGATGAAATTTGCAATATCGTTGAAACTGTATCCCGTCCTTGTGGTGAGAAAGAATTCTGTTCCATTTCTAGTCTTGGGTTCTGAGTAGTCACCTGTCAACGCGCCGCCCGTTAGCAATGGAAGGTTCCAAAATTTAAGAGCCCTCGCCACAGGAGCTGAAATCAAAATTTGCAAATTAATTTATCAAAGGAAACTAAAAGTAAGAAGGAACTATTTATGCTGTAAACATGTCACATGCAATTATGGCTTTGTAAATTAGTTCGTTATGGGATCAAATATTCATCATCATCCACACTGACTGACTGAAACGAGCATTGACCTTTTCCTGCGGTTGATGTAATTAATTTGTGATTTATTGGCTGCAATTCATACGATTCAAAGGCATATTACTATAATAATACCTGCATCAGTTGAATTACAAAAGATAGGGAATCTATGGAAAAGTAACAAATCTCAACTGCACCGGTGAAAGAACGCTTTTAACAGTTTCTAGACGCAGTTTATGAATGTGTGTAAGTATGAGGGAAAATATCAAAAGTAAAAGTTTTATAGAGGAACGTAATTCGAGCCTTTCATATATTTTCAATCAATATTTCCACCACACCATTCCATACAAACTGAATCTAATTAGTAAGAGTTGCACTTGGTTTGAAAACATTGATTGCGTGGGTAGTTCACGTTTTGCGAGCACCTTAAAATTTTGGCAATAAAGTGAAAATCTTTGGGGAAAAGTTAAATTAACAATAAGTTTTCATATTTCCGGTTTTTTAATTGGAATTTTTCTCAAGTCTTAAATTGACTTTCACCTTAAAGTCTTGTTTGAAGTTTTCTATTGAGATTGGCAATATTACAAAAATTTAAATCTAATTAAATATTGATACGATATATGGATCTTCCTTTTAAAAGTTTGGAGAGCTTTTAAAGGATGAGTAAAATTGTTGGTTTGTCTGATTCTTGACTTTTATCCAAGTTTGTAGAAAGTGAAAGTATTTGTATGTGTACTAGAAAAATAAAAGATCAGTTCCAATACTTTCATCTTTTTATGAATCTGAGTGGATTTTAGGGTAAAAGTTTCTTCTGGTCTTAAAAAATTAGCAAGCACTTTTATTCCAAAAATCTCTAGAGTCCTCTCCATCACTGATCATTCATTCATACTCAATATCAATATTAACAATGGAACTCATCCGAGTGAAAGTAATTCATGAACTCAAATATCAAAGTACTTATTCAACTGTAGGTTAAAGTTTAGGTCGTGTAAGTCGTGTTTATTTCTAAATCTACAGAGGGGCAAACATTGCGTGCTAAAATTTATTATTTTGTGGAACAAGAAAACTTTTCACTTTCATGACTTTCAAAGTTTACAAAACAGTCTTTGTTTGTAAAATGGTCGAAATCTGTAAAAGCACTCAATTTAGAACAGGAAGTGAATGATTTTGGGAAGATGCAAACAGGATTTGTACATATTTAATATACAGGGTAAAAGTAATATTGCATATGAAAAGGTTTGAAATGAAAATGTTTTGAGACACCCGACGCAAAGAAGAAGGCTTTTAAAGGCTTATTTGTATTTGAATTTTCAGAACTTTTACTCTACAATATGACCTGACCTAAGCGGAAAACAGCCTTTAAATGTTATGTTCCCAATGCAAACAAAATACAAAACAACTTTTCCGCTATTTCAACTTTGTTTGATTGGGACTTACAAGTTCTCAGTTAATTGCGTAATTTAAAAAGATCACAAACAAAAAATATCAAAAGAGCTTTTCAGCTTTCTCTATAGTACTCAAAAACTTTATTTTATTTTAATGTTGAAAAATGCTAATGAGCTCTCAATAAGAGCTCAAAGGTCCTTTTTTCCTCTTTCAGATAATAATGGGTAATAAACTGATCAAAATTTTACATCAATGAAAATTACCAGTGCATGAATAATTCATTTTATCTCGCCAGATTTGGAGCAGAACGAAAAGATAACTAAAGCTACGTACATTATTGTAGATAGGGACATGACATTACATGACATCCCGTACGTCTCATGTCATGACTATTTATGAAAATTTTCACTCGACTCTTGAACCCCATTGTTGCTAAAAGTGTCGAAAGTTTTTACACAAAAGAGTGAAAGCGTCAACACCTTGTGCTGTCAATTCATTCATGTACACGATAAATTATGTCAAGCAACAGTCAGTTGCTTCAAGCTACATAAATTATACAAAAGCGTCAATTTTTCTTATGGAAAGTTATGATAAGAGACTTTTAATTAACAAATTTCCATGGTACACAGAAATGCCCTTGGAATATGACGGAAGTAAATTTTTGTCGGAAAAATGAATAAAATATTCAGGTAGTTGAGTTTTAGTTGATGTAATTTGTTGAATCTCAAAAATACGCCACCAACCAAACTGTCACTTTTATCACGACACTTTCCAATGACAACTCTGATCTGCTGCCACTCAAATAAAGCCAAAAGACACTTTTAGGCCCAGTTGCACAAATTTTGCCCGTAGTAGTAAATATCAGTATTAGGAAAAGTCTCATGAAAAATTCATCGTAAACTATGAGCATTCTAACTCTAGACTCAATCGTATATATTCATATTTTGGGTTTTTATCAATTCTAACTCCAAATCCAGGGTTTTATTTAATAAAAAGAGATTGCACTGCAGCCCAGTGCAATATTGCAGTCATTCAAAATGAGTGGATTCGTTTACGAATCGTAGATCAAAAAGAAATTTATTGACATTGATTTATATTATGACCTACTAAGAAACCCATTACTTTATAATTCCATGCCTTCATTTCAATTTCCTAGAAAAAAAAACAGGGAAGGTAGCTTAAAGTCATCAAATTGCTTAACCACAATTTTAAGATAATAATTTCTCCATTATATCATATTTTGATGGAGAATTGCTCTCCAAGGCTGAATTTTGGAACTGAAATTAGATAATCTTTTGTCTGTTCCGAATAGATAGCTAAATAAATATATCAAAGGGTTCAAAGCCTCTGATCTGAAGCCACCTACGTGGATTTCACCTTGTGTAAAAATTGTCTAACATGTTTGGGCTGATGAAATGCACCACAACTTTCACCAATCCAAATCCAAACTCATTGATCTATCAAAAGAAATTTCTTGTCACATGACACGACCCTGAATGTGAGGTGAAGGCTTCATTTTGCTTAGTAACCCAAAGATGACCAAAGGGAAATATAAATGTATCATTTTCATTTTTATTTCTTTTGCGAAATGGACTGTATAGACTTTGATTTCTTTTTCTATGAATGTTACATAAACTGAGGTTTTACATGCTGCACTTTATTTTACACTTTGACCTACTTATGAAAATGATTAGAAAATGGTAAATAAAATTATTAAATTTTCCACGCAGGAAATGGATAAAATAAACTAGTGCACGAAAATATTTATTCTTAAAGCTTCCGCAATCTAGAAAACAAATTGGCAGTTAAGTAAAAGTTTCTTGTTACATTCCCAAAAAGAAATGTGAGACCTAAAGTTTGTTAATCTTATCATAAAAGGAAAAAGATTAAATATTTTGGTGTACTTTTGTAATGAGACATAAATTATAAAAAACATCCAAGTTCTTGACAACAACAACTTTTTTAAAAGCAGATTGCACAATATTAGAACACGACAAAAAATCTCATTCAGTTCCCATTCAAATATGTGGAAACACTAAAAATTTCAGAAAAAAGATATTTTTGGAACGTTTGGATTTAAGATTACAAATATTAGATGTAAAAATATAAATATACGGCCTTTAAACATCTATTAAAAATGTAGCAATAGATAAGTTAAATGGGGGATTGGATAAACATTTATCGTCTTGTTTTAGAAAATCCGTTCATGTTTGGTTACCCGCATTCTTAAACAAAGTCGGCATTCTTAATTTTCTTTTGCAGATTGGGCCAACAGTTTATAAATGTGCAATCCCCGAGGAGGATATTGAGTAAATATTTTCTTTTGCTAACTAACGGATCGTTCAGAAGCCAAATTGACACTTTACTATTAATAAGATTGTGTATTAAGAAATGTAAACGAACTGAAATAGATGAGTGCTCCTTGAGACATAAAATAAAAAATTTAGCAGTCTCATAGAACAGATCATCACCATTACTTTTATTATTATTTCTTCATATTGAACAAGTATATGTATGTAAGCTGGAAAAAATTAGCAGAGGTGTTGGAATTATGTATTTATGTAACAGAAACGCTTTCGGCAACTTTGTCTCTCGAATAGTCAAAAAAGTGAGATGAAACTGGTGGTTAGAGTAAAAATAAAAATAATTTGTCTAATGTAATGTGTCCGTTTGACAGTTTATAGTTTAGCACATTCGTAATCCTTCATCCTTTGGGACTACTGCTGAGCTGATTTGAATTGAGCCAGATACTTTTGCAGATTGGGATCGTTCATGAGTGAGCAAGACTTCCTTTCATCATACATTTCCTCTTTTCCTCTCAAATTGGCGATCATCTCTCGATAAGACCATGACCACACCATATTGCATGTAATGTAAAACAAGTCGACATTTGGCAGTCTGCAGCTTAATCTGCATAAATCCGCCGTCCCACATGAACATGCATGTTAATGTTGCATGCAAAATATGCTAAAAATGTATTTAACTTTGGCTACTATTCTGCGATTTGAGACAAAATCGTAAATTCTCAACTCGCCCTTTCCCAAGAAAAGTAATTTGGCTTTGAGAATACCCAGAAAAACATTTATACACATTGGTGCATTTATACACAAGTTTGTTTGGTGGGTAATTGATTTGTGGTTTGATTTAGTTACATATACTTAAACTAAACTAAACAATTTAAAGTCTCATCAGAAAGTGTCAGTCAGCTTTAGAAAGGTTGCATTATTTAGTAGTGTAGACAAACTTTGCTTTTTACTTTTCAAACTCTCCAGGAGACACAATCAATTTAATCAAAGGACAAGTTTCTTCTCATTATTTTCAACTGTTGGCCCACCTTTTGTTCTGTATCAAATTTCCATTCAAAGGTAGGGGCCCATCTAAATAAAATATCATGTGGCACGGGACTTTTTCAATTATGTCCCATTCAGAGATCATTGGCTTGTAATGTGATCAATTCAAGATTTAAAGCGCCTTGTACTTACCCAAAGCCAACTCGCAGGAAGGTCCAAAGAAGACGTGGACACTTCCTTCGACCATCGTCGCCCTGGTGGCCCTCATCGGGGCGAAGACATTGGAGCATTGGGAGTCGTGATAAGTGAGACTGATTTTATGATTTGGGAGTATCAACTTGTCCCTCACATGCTCAAAGCCTAGCAAAATTGCCGGCCCCACTCGTTTAAGGGAAGATTGAAAAAGATGTTCAAATGGGAGGATGACGGAGACATTAACCTCTTTCAAGCCCCCTTTAAGGCCCGGGGGGATTTCCTCTGGGGTATTGTAAAAAGGGGCCACCTCATAGCCCCCTACACTTTCACATCCCCGCAGAATTTTAATAATGAGGAGAAGGAGGAGTAGAAATTTAGTGTGATCCATCATCCTCTTGATCTTGTTCAGCTTTCGCTTCTTCTTTTATCTTAATTGTCTCATCTTGTTGGGAGAACTCACCACAACTTCTTCTCCCTCTGATTAACTACTCCACACTGAAATCCTCCAAAAACGGGAGAGAAAGAAGAATCCGAATCCGGGTGAAGCGCATTGAATCCCTCAACAACACACACATTCCCTCCTGTTGCTTTCTCCAAATTATTACAACTTTAAAATTTATTGCATTTTAAACTTTCACATTGCTCATTGGATTTATTCTTCTCACTTGGAAATCTCTCCTTCCGTTGAAAAGTTTCCAACTAGAAATAAAGTGAAAAACTTGAGTTACAAGACTAGATTTTTGTCTCACTCCATCCACATTCATTTTTAAGATATTTTGAGTTTTAATTTGGTTAAGCTACAAGTTTATTTCAGTGATTTAGTTTACTTTTTCCTTGGGTCTGCCAGTTTTCTTGTTTGTTTGATAAGCTACAAGATGATGAGGGGATACAAAAGTAATAAAATAAGGTCAAACTAACACTTAATCTTAATTGAAACCCAGTTTGGTTTATGTAGCTTAGTCAAGCAAATAGCAATCTGGAGAAAGTCTTGATTTCAAGAGACATTATTTTTCTCGGCTACTCTTTCATCAGGAGCTAGCAGAAAGTGCTTGGGAAAAGCTTCGTATTCTGAATTCTTTAAAAGCTTTCTACGTAAACTTGATTTGACAATTTATGAATAGTCCCTTGAAAAAAAGGAGGATGTGTAAATAAAATAAAGGTTTTCATTACATTCTGTTAATGTGATGTGATGATCCAATTCTAATATTTCACTGTGATCTTTTAACCACACTTTGTAATTAAAGTCCTCATTTCACTTTTTCCGGATTATGTACAAGAAGCACTTTCTCTCACAATAAAACAAACACAAAACTAAACGTTTTAAGTGAAAAATATTCTCTCCAATCTCCCAACAACTTTTGTCAGTGACTAACTAAAGAAGGCAGCCAATTAACAGGTGTGTAGTTGGCTCTCTGTTTGCACTTTTACTGACTCCTGTATATGTAAAATGAGTGTTCGATTGTGTACCACTTATCTTATCCAATGCCAATTCAGTGTTATTTTATTGCTCAATTTTTTGTACGGGACTGATAACTGGGACTAATTTTTTTTTTGATAACTTCTCATTCTCTAAAAATAGGATAGATATATTCATTCTATAATTGACTCCGTATATGTAATAAAATGGAACCTTTACTCACGCATGCATTATTAATTATGGAAGGTTAATTGTTTCTTTATTTATCACATCAGGGGAACAATTACCAATTTCCAGTATGCATTTATATTGTCACTGAACTGGAATATGCAACAATCCACCTGTTGTTTGGGTTCGTCCACCAATTGTACTTTGTTCTTTGGGACAATTCCCCTTTAACCTTGTAACCCGAAGGACGGATATTTTGCAATGATGAGATCACGGGATTTGTGAAGGGTGTGAAGAATATGAGTCTTCTTATCTGGCACTAAATACCAACCAAGCTCACATTTATTGCTTGATAGTCACAGTCCTTACCTGTGAAATTAAATATTGACACTAATACCTATCCAATCCAGTATCTATATGCTTTGCAAATAATGGAAAAATTACAACTTATTGCCTACATCCAAGTACATATTAAAGTGATCGTACAAAATGAAGCTTCAAATGTCCTCGCAAACACAAGAAATTGCCAATAGCTACGCAAATGTACTATTTGTCTTGTCTCTCTTTGCTGGTGAAAATATAAGAAAAGAGCATCCTGTCCTTCTGGCAGCCTAATATTAAAAGTATGCAGCCAAAGCACAATAAAGCTTGCACAACTCCTTTTTGCCATGTACTGATATTGTATCCATTGGAAATACCCATTTGGAAATACCATGAAAACTTTCTCCGTTTAATTCATAACACTCGTAATTGGGAGTTATATAAGCTCAAAATTGCCCCTCAATCATCTAAGATATTAAATTACATACATCCTGCTTTACAAACATTAAAACAGAGTTCATAGCTTGTTTACGTTTAAACTCAACATTTTCATAAGCTATCAAATACTTTTTGCACTTTTCCTCTGGTAAAATCAATGTTTGACGATGCAGTTTAAATTAGCAAAATGTGGATGGATGTTAACTTTTCTAAAAATAGAATCTCAAGTACAAATAAACTTTATTATCTAAATAAAGATTTCTGCAACGTTTATGTGTAGCCTATTTAAATAGTTGAAAAGTCTTGCTGGCTAACACATAATAATATCTGTCTACAGTTAATATGCTATCATTCCAAGAAAATTTGCTTAATCTCATATAACGCTCAAGTACTCAGAATTAGTTTCAAGTCAAATAAGTTCCATTAATCCCAAATCTACAATCTAAGCTGCTTGCAAATACTTCATCGACCATTAAATAATTGGTAAAAAATCCATACATCTCCATTTATATAAATACATGCTAACTCAGGAGAAAAATTGACAATTGCATTTGTTTGCACACGTGAATAAGCATAAATTTTTATCAAGTATCGTTAGCTGCTTTACTTATTTTGCTGTAGTTGTATGTCTGTCCGCTTTATTCTAACGATTAACTATGCAAATGTTAGTGTTTTTTAACCCGCATCTGTGTATATACTTAGCAATCTTTAAGACCACTGTCTTTAGAAGTTTCTGTTACATTTCAGCAATCTTAAATTAGATTGCAATTTGAAATTTAAGTTTTATGTCTAATCTAAAAACTTGATCTTTAAACGATTGCAATCTAGAAATTAATTGGCCACCATCATAAACATTGCAAAATTCAAAACAAACTTTAACTGACGCTACTATATTATAAGCCATCGTTTCCCAGCTTTGTTCCAAGTGCCACTGTTTGGTCACTCTAATAAATTTTTGATGTAACATGACATGGCAAAATGTAATGGAATCTTAAAAATAGCACTGGCTTAGCTATTTTAACAGCCATTAAAAATCCACCATAACATCCAAAGTGCACTTTGTGTAAGTGCGGGGAAAGGCAACACATTATTATTTTATGCAATAAGAATTCAAGATTCTCAAATATTATTAGATATGTATTGATTTATTTTATCCTCAACAACAAATTTATTTGGGCTGAAAGTGCAGTTTTGCCCAATTTCTGTACTTGTTCAAACTGCACACTTCCTTTCCCTTGAATTACAATTGACTCAAGAGTTGTCCTCTTTGGTGTCAACTGACTATAAAATACCTGACCCGCATCCCCAACATTTCCCAAGGATCTTTCTTCTCTTTTATTTGCTCAATCCATGGATAACATTTTTCTTTGGCACTTTATTTGTGAAGAGTTTGATGTATTTAGTTCCAAGATTGAGATAATTCAATGAGAGTATTAGCAAGTTAACAACCAAGTGCTTACTGAAGAAATCATACAAACTTTTCCAAGATTGACTGAAATTTAAACCGCTGAGGAGCATTCACACGTGTAAATGCATACGCAGAAAATATTTTGGCAATCGAATGGAAATCGAATTAACTCGCATTCAGTCAACAACTCCCAACTGGCTCAATTTGCCCCTCGTGGCTAAAATAAAAATGCTTTACTTTGTATTTGTTTCAAAGAAACAAAGCTTTCCCCAACCTCTTGGGAAAAGCTAGAGAAGACATTTAATATTCCCTTTATTTAATAAAGTATGCAGTTTAAATGGAAATTCCCCCAACAATTGAGAACGACCTTGACCTCAGAGCTTAGCGTAATTTATGAAGGTCGGGTGAGATTTGTTGAGAAAAGGTAAGTTGAGAGTCAGCTTGTGTTCTCATACTCGAATTATTTCCATTGTACTTGGACGCCACGCCTGTCTTGTCTTGTCTCGTCTCCTTTTCCCTCAGATGTGATACATGGCTATTTGTATTTTCTCTCATTTATTTCTAGTGGAAAAGGAAGAGAGACATGAGCCAAAGTCAACAAAGGCCAATTCATCATCTTTCTTGGGGAAGATCATTCTTTCTTATCCCTTCCTCCCACTCTCTCATTCCCCCAGTTGGATTGCAACCATATTTATTTACCTAAAAGTAGTAGACTCTTCAGGCTTAGATCTAACAGCTCAATTTGTTTTCTTAAATCTGCCCAAGTCAGTCAGTTAATGGACGTGCAGTTGGCAGTCTAAATAATATTCTGGGCAAGAGAAATATTGTTCACGAACAAATTGGATAAACCACTAATATACTTGCTTACCTATGTATAAATGAGGTGGGTGATATTTAGCTATTTGAACCATTAATACTGCTTTAGAATCTCAAGTCACAAGTGGAAAGTACTTTCTGCGAAATCTCCAATAATTATCATGCGAATGCAATATTTCCATACGAATGGAAAACTTGAGCCGAACTTTTTCCAGTTTCAATTTAAAACCTCTTCAATCCCTCAGCTTAAGCTTTAAGATATCTTAGAATATACTTATACGATCTTATAAACTTTGGCAATCTTTCCTTTGAAGTCCAACAGCTTATCGTCAAATCCCTTTATAATTTATGAACCCGTTTCTCTACATTTCTGTCTCAACTTCCCTCCAAAAGTCAAGATTTCTCTCGGCTAAATAGACAATGTTGAGCTTCTCTTCCGCAAACTTTCCTCAACTATTTCCCCTAAAGTTTGTGCTTTACTCGAGATGTCTCCCAGTTCTGAGAATCTCTTTCCCCGTAAGTCAATCCTCACTTTCCCCATTCTCTCTTTCTCTCTCTTTCTCACAAAGTGGAGAAAGTCAAGTGAGGAAAGCGAGTAGTCGGAGGAGAAGGATCAAGTTTTCTCTCAACACTTGAACAATTGGGGAACATTCATTAATTAAAGCTGTACTCTGTCTCACTTTCCCCAACACACCCTTGGGGCTATTGGTGACCTTATTTCTTCACCGAGATGACGAAATAGATGAAGCTTTGGTTGTTAGTTAGTCAACAAGTCTAATGGAGGCTTCTATTTAATTTAACCTCATCTTCCAAGAAGGTTTCCTTTCCTTCCTTCCTTACTACCTTTCACCTCACAAACAACAATCGCTCAATCTTGAGATGAAGTTAAGAAGGTGTCTTGTTTCACCACTCCACTTGCTTGGCCACATTAAGTGCTGGAGAAAGGAGCTGGAGTTGATATTTTACTTATCGAGTTACCCCTTGGAAGAGATTTGACATCCGGTGTAATCAATTAGGATCATGGATATATATTATTAGTTAGCCATACATATTATTAGGAACTTTAGCTGTTGTTTTAACTCGGCCGAAAGTCCGTTTGTTTGTAATAGACTAGTTTCTTGGAATTTTTGCGTATGCTGCAAAAGATCTTAATGAATTCTTGGAAATTTTCTTAGGATAAAAGCAAAATTGAAGATATTTCTTGATTAAACCAAATATTACAAAAAATATTAACAAATTTTGCTGCAAATTAAGTCAAACTTGAATAAGCAAATTTTAATAAACTTTAAACCCTCGGGGGAAAAATCACATTTTTTCTTAGGTTTGGAACCAAGGTTACCGTGAACTATGCCAAAGAGTTCAAGAAGTTAAGTTTAGTTTATGGTTATTGACGAAGCTTTATACGTTAAGACTACTACGAAAACATGGCCAACAACTTTTAGCAACAAAGTTGAGACAAAACAGTTGAGCATTATGTCAACGACGTGTCTAAACTAATTTCTCAGGTAGTTTACTTAGGTGTGAAAGTTGGAAATAGATTTCTGAGGGTGCTATGTTCAGCCCGAAGCAGGGCTTATGTGACCATGGTGTCCATCTGTCTGCCCGGGACAAAATAGGGTCTAAATGGCAAATCGGACTGTTCTAAAAATTTGCATAGTTATTTTAATATCCAATATAAAGGGGGAATTCAAAGATGAGCCAAATCCGTCAAATTAAATCGTGGTAGATATAGGAGAAATTTATGGGGTCGAAACCGGAAAGACTAAAATTCCACTGAATTTGATTGAAAACGGTTTAGGACGATGCTTTATGTCGAAAATTAAGTAATTGCTACTATAAACTCAATTAATTAAGAATATCTAATTGGGCCGTTAAAATCACAAAAATTGCTGGCTGGTAAAAACATGATCCCTTACAAAGCTAATGGATTTAAAACAAGTTTTGGGGCGATTCAAAACTCTAGTTTGGGGTCGGCTGGCTGATAAAATATGATATTAAAAGTAATACCTCGGTCTTTGGATTAGTTACTTTAAAAATTTCTTTTAAAAACAGTGATCGAATTGCAATAAAATTGAGAAGCTTTTAAATAAAAGGTTGTACTACGTTGAAACTAGCTCGCATTAAACGGAAATACTGAAAATTATAAATTTAAATTCCTTTACTGTGCCTCTATACCTCTAATCGCGTCAACCCAAGGACCCACACAAAATTTTGTAAGAACTAAAAACCAAAGCTTCTTGTCCACACAACTTTTTATGGACAGAAAATCAAACATTTGTATGGGACCCATAAGTACATGCAACATGACGGAAGACAAACGGACTGATACGAGGAAATAATAGTTGTCCCTTTATGGTGGGTTAATAACAGACCTAAAAGTTGGATGGTAACATGGGTGAAGTGTGATTTTCTTTGAGAGGTCTCTGCTGAGAGCTCAATGATGCAATAATGTTTGACCTTTGACCGTGCGTAGTTACCTGGAGAAGTTGTAAAATCTCGATTGGCATGTGAGGTTTTGTTCGAAAGGTAATTGTGTGGGGAATTGATCTACAAGTAAAGTATTGTTTTGTACCACTACCACCATTGTGGGTGTGGTCATGAAAGCGGGACAAATTGAGATTGGCCAAAAAGTCGTCAAATCATGCTCAGATCATTAAAGGGTCTCTTTGCCCCATTGTTACGTTTACAACGGTTTATTCAACACTAAACCGGAAATAAAAGTTTGTGCCTTAGTCCACTTACTTAGCTCGATAAATTTAGAACGCATCATCAGAATCAAATGAAACTAAGAAGCAGACCATTGTTGAACATTCTCGCTTTCAAAGTGACGAAAAAAAATATAAACAAGTTAAAAAATCTTAGGTTCGGTGGGTAAAACATTTGATTTGACTCGCCGGCCTTAATAGA
>JAQIXN010000171.1:0-58239 GCA_034698145.1 Proisotoma minuta
AGGCAATTTTCCAACCCCCACCATTTCTAAACGGCTTGACCGATTTTGCTCATCTTCGAACTCCGCCTTCCTATTGACTAGTAGAACAACTGTGCAAAATTTGGGAACGATTGGCTAAGCCGTTTGGGCCCTATCGTGTCCCAGACGGACAGACGGACAGACGGACAGACGGACAGACGGACAGACGGACGGACACGATGGTTACATAAGCCCTGACTCGGGCTAATAAAAACTACATACAACCTGCAATTTGCAATCAAGGCTTGCGTTGAAATTCTTTAAAAAATTAAACTCTATTGTTAATGCAATTTAAATTACTAATACACTTTTGACAGCTTATAATTTACGTAAAACGTCTACAACAACGACGTATTAAACAACGATGCAACGACAAATTCTAGGGTTTATGTAAGCCCATTAAATTGAATACATGATCGTTTGAAGAGCAACGCGATTACTCAAACAGATTTATAATAATATGGTAATCTTTGTTTGCGACTAAGTAAATAATGTATTTGATAATAATTGTATATTGAAGCTGGTCTATTTAGTTCTTGATTGCACCAAAAGTGCCTTATATAAGCTGAAGGGTCATTAGATCCTGATCCTGGTAAATAAATCAAGTTGTGTAATTCTCATATATGGGCAAAGATGATACGTTTTTCTAGAAAAATAACTATCCTAATTTGTCTTACAGTCAGTCACATTATACATTATCTAATGACAATTTGATATTGGTCAATAAAGTGTCGGTTACAAAGTTACAATACCTGACAACTTGTAACTGAAACTACACGTTTTTCCAAGTCACGGACGGACAATAACGGATTCTTCTTCATGCTCACGTGGGAAATTGGTTCCATAAAATCCGTTTCGCATACAATATCTGCATAGCACTCCTAGTATTGAAAAAAAAACGTTAATAAAAATTTAACTACTTTTGAAAGCATTCGTAAACATACCTTCAAATGAGTAAACAAATCAACCCAATCTTCACTGTTGTGGGAAATTGCTTCGCAGATCTCGCAAATATTCCGTAAATGCTAAATTAATATTTAAATTTATGAATTATGGAATATTTTGATATATAATATTATAAAATAGAAAGTAACCTCGAGAGGTGCAAACAAAAGCGAAGTCAAATCAAGATGTCCTTTTGGCACTGTAGTTTCCAGCACAAACCGTGCAAATTCCTGAAGGCTCATTTTTTCTGAAAGTATCATGGACGAGTGACCTAAAGTCTTGGCATATGCGGTATAGGCGGACACCATTTCAGACAACTAGAATATTAAAATTAAGTTTAAATGTGCAAATTTAAAAACTAAATTATTTTTCAAGTTTCAAACTTACATGATCTGAATGTGTGCTTAATAGCACTTGGTTAAATTTCCATCCCTTTGTGGAAGACCCATTTGCGACACAATTAAGAATTCTCTTTGTCACTGTTATAATCTACAAAATCCATTTGCCATTTGACTATAAAGTTTTTTTTTGTACAGTCGCCACAATAAGAAAAATCTTACCTTAATGACACTCGAAAAAATTAAATTAATTTCCTGCGGACTGAGCAAACGATTGGATTGTACAGGGATCAAGTAGCGGTCTAACGCGGCCACTACTTTACGAAAAAATTTAAGTTCGCAAATAAAAAACTGTTTGAGACAGTCATCTTCATTGTCCAATAGCTGAAAAGTTCAAGAAAGATTAAGAAGATTAGAAAGATTGAAAAAGTTGTCATATGTGTCAAAGTGAGACTTTCGCTTTATAAGATTATATTGAGTATAAGAGTTAGAGGTAAGATGAGACAAGACAATGAATGCCTGAGTGAGACTGGATGCTTTCTCTTCCCAGAGACACCATCTACAATGAATGGATGGAGAAAGTTGGTCATGTTGCGTTATTCAACAGACAGAGTGCTTTCTCTTCTCGGCCGTGGGATTCGTAAATTATTCAATTTCGATATTTATGGGTTTATGTCGGAAATCCACTTTCATTCGCTGCAATAAACAAGCTTGGGAAGGAAAGTGTTGATATGGGCTATTAAATAAATAAATACCAAATAAAAATTTCAAGCTTTCTATTTATTGTAACAATAACGAGTGCGAAAACGAATAAAATAAATTACAAACATATAATAATTGGCACCATAAATAAGGAGGCTAATTTAATCTAGTGGATAAAAATATGTTGTTTTTAAGCATTAAAAACTGTACAAAAACACCGGGCATTGTAACATTCACAGCTACTAAATACTTTGTATGTAGATAGCAGCAAATAAAATAAAATTTATCATTTACAATTAATGGACACAAATGCTAATATTCACAAAAAATAAACAAGATGCACCCAAAATAATCAGTTGGAATGTCGAAAACATAATTAGCAACATATAAATATTTCAAACTCATACTTACAACACACATCACACATAAACACACAACATTATCAAAGTCATAAAAATAACAATTAAAACAAACTGGTCGTCTATTTCATTAAAATGAGAATTCATGGATTTTTAGGAAAATATAGTTTTGAGGTCAAATATTCATTCTTCCTCTATTAAGTATTTCTAGACACGCGAAATGTGAAATTGAAAGAGAATTCTTGGGCGTTAAGTATTAGTTTCCCATTGCGAGTGTCAAATGAATGAAATAATGGAAAAAATACTTCATCCTCATCAGAAAAAGTGTTGGTATTGATCATGAGCTTTCACGAAATAGAAATGAGATGAATGACCAACTATCATGCAATGGAAATGCAGATACCGTAAAACTTTCTCCGCACAACATGCACACTTTAAAAAAAAGATTTACATTGCATACAACTCATTTCTAATTTTCACTTTCACCATATTTCATTATCGAAAAGAGACTAAACTGATTTTAAAAGTTACAAAGAAAATGATTATATTCTTGTCAAAATTAAAGGGGAAAAGTGTATGGAAAAATATACGTGCAGCAAACAAATTATGTATATTTCATGTGCTAAACAGAAAAGCACTTTTGCAGCTCAATCAATCATAGGAAATAAATGAACTAGGCAGGTAATCTAGGAAAACATATAAAGATGAAAGGAAATGATGGAAATTCTGTTACTCCACCCCGGAAAATATTATTAAGGTCACATTGGGACAAAAATCAGAGAGTTTTCTTTAATATCGTGATAAAAGATCAATAATATCCGTATATATACTCAAGGTGGTCGACTTTTCCAACTGTACCACTAAGCGGAAATCAATTCCTTGTTTTCCTGTCAAGAATATTAAGCATGTATGTGGCTGTCTTTTTCAAAGATCTTTCCAATCTCTTTCAAGTCTCAAATAAAAAAAATGTCTTGCGAAAGAGATATTTTTAAAGGTAACGGATTTTTAAAGCTTTTGCATTTCAAACAAAATGTCAAAGGGAACTTAAAACAGTTAAACATAAGTTCCTTGACCAACCTCAATGTTGAATCTTATCTTCCATGCAGTGGATCCAGCTGGGGGTTGAGACTGGGGATGAGACGATTTGGATGGCTGTCCTGTGCCGGGAGGTGCCGGTGGGGGTGGCTTTAAAATGGAAGTTGGAGGGGGTTGAGATTGGGCACGACTTGGAGGCGCTGAAGAGACTTGATTTATATTTTGATTTTTGTTGGAATTATTTGTTGAGCTAGGCAAATATGCGGCACCATTTTGCTGATGTTGGCTACTGTCCTTGGTTTGTCGACTGTCATTAATATTTGGAGCAAGTCGACTAGCACTTCCTGATGCTGATGAACTGGATGAAACTTTAGAGGAAGCGATGGGGTTTGAGTTGACACTCGATCGTGATTGAATTGGCGGAGTCATTCTCCACAATTCTAGTCCCAGAACGTTACCCGTTGATCTAATGAAAAATAGAACAAAATGTCTTAGTATATATAGTCTAAATATCGTTTATATGTTTGATTATTAAATTATTAAACTTAATTGCTAAGCATGTCCACAGAACTCGCATGCATTATTAACGTTTCCACAAGTTGAACAGCAAACTACTGTCTTTCTTGACATTCATGTCAAGAAATGATATGTTCAGGTTAATAAAAACCAGAAAGTTTCATCGTGCAAATATTTTCTTCTTGTGGAGCTGATTTGACTAGGTCAGTATACAATTTCCAATTTTCGTAAGTTTGTTAGCGAACTTTCACCACAACATATATGAACTGACTGGAAATGTTGTAAAATAATTGTTTTTTGTTTTGTTCATGAGCCTTGCATGCCTACAACCGATTAAGTTACTCGGTTATTATGACACGTTGTCTATCAATTTCTCACTAGACGTGTATAATTTCAATTCTATATGTATATAAATTTGCATCATTTTATTGGGGAACGCAACAGTTTATTTTCACACAGGTTGGAGATATAAAGTAAATGCCAAAGTCATTTGTAAAAGAATGAGAAAAGGTGAGGGCTTACTTCATTTTGGAGTAGATTGTGGTGTTTGGGGCCGTCGTAACGTCTTCTCCATTTACTCCAATAATTAGATCACCGACTCTGCAACCAGCCGTATCTGCCACTTTTCCCAACTCCAACCGCTCGATCCTAGAGTCATAAAAAGTGCCGAGGGTTAAATATTTAGTAAATCCAACTCGTAACCACAGTCGTAAGAATGCATAATTTATTAAGAAGGGAGAAATCATGAGGAGAAAGTTTTCCTAATGTGAAGTGGTTGGAAAGATTGCGTTGTTTATGACATGATAAAAAGAACCAACCTTGGCGGACGGTGCCATACGACGCTGAAGCCTGGAATTAAATGCAAAGTTCACATTCATTTAGATCAATGTTCAATACAATTTATTTGATTGATTCATTACCATATCCGACCGAATCCCCTTTGATCATTTTGACATGAACTCTTTGACCAGATTTTTCATCCAGGTCTATTGAGGGGGCCGGTGGGGGCGGGGGCTCGCAACAATCCTCAACTCCCGAGTCCATGGTGGAAGAATTTTGTAATTGAGATTTCGGCTCGAGTTCACAATCACACCTACTAGAAGAGGAACTTGCGTCATTGTGTTGTCCAGGTTGAGGGGACGGAGAATCCATGCTGCTTGACCTATTATCGTTCTCAAGTTGACCTCCTCTGGAAAATTTGGAGTTTGTGTGACAATGACTGGACGAGCTTTGTGAGGGGTATGTGGTCGTGTTCATTTTTCTTTTGCGCAACTTGATCCAATTTTGTGTATTCTGTAGAAAAATTATTTGGGTTTATTATTATTATTTTATCGATCATGTTCGCAATGTAAAGAGATTGAAGTCACACTGTTCTCTCTCTATCATTTCATACAAGGAAACTAATTTACTTAATGACTCCCGTTGGCTGCTTTGTACCTACTTCTCTGCTACATTGATATGACATGCTTGCTTTCTCCCGGATGATCCTCGCATGATCATTGCCAGTTACACTCAATCTCTAATCAGTTTACTCAAGTCTACTAATCAAATCTTGGAAAGTTTTATACCTGATTGGAAGAATGCTGCAGTGTTCGACATTGCAATATCTGGGATTTGCACAATAAAATAAGTAATATGGGTGAAAGTGGTGCTTTTACATTTTATCGAGAGTCACAATCGTTTAAAGCCAAAAAGGAATCTTGATGAGGGTTTCCTGCCGTTACTTAACTAAGATAAGAGACCAAAAATTTTTGCACAAGGGCCATAATTTAGACCGCGTTGTCTGCCGAGTGAGCCACTTTTACACAGAGTTGAGCCAGAAAGGAATGTACAATAAGGAAGGAACCGCAACGCGAAAAAGAGTCTTATGGTATTAATCGCAGTACTCTTGTTTTCTCTTGGACTTTTTCCAGCTTTATATTGGGGCTATATATTTATATATAGGGCTCTGGTATGAGTCACCAATGACGGGATATGCAGGGAAAGTAGTGGGATGATGCCTCCTCCAAAAATGTGGATGGGATCAACGTTGCTGCTGCTGCTACTTCTGAGCATTAGCATTGTGCTCCGTCGGACGGACGGAGAAGACTTTGAGTCGAGGGGTAGGGCCAAGAATGCAATGTATCGATTTGACTCTTGGGACATAAGAACGCACGCGAATGGAAATGAAAATCTGGATCCTTCACCAGAAACGATCTCCCCTTTTAACAAGTGCACCATTTCTGATTCCTTAACTAATAGTCATCTTTCATCCACTCTCAAATCTCTCCCCTCCGATATCCGCATGCTCCCCCACTATGCGGCTACATTCCCATGTGCTTTTACCACTTTCTCTCTCAATTTTTACCAGAAACTAGCGATTTTACGATCATTGGTGGTAGTCAGTTTAAGATAAAAGAAGAATATAATACAGGTTAATGTTAATAACTGAACGGAACAAGAGGCCTTATTATGAGTAACAAACCAGTCGTAAAAATCTATGCTACGCTTCAGCACTCCCAATGGAACGATTAGTTCCTCTCACTCCTTGCTCTCCAGCTTTAATAAATATCATCATCATTTAATTTTGGCATTTCTCTATTCCAATTACCCTACTGTGAATAAATACTAGAAAGACTGGAGAGGAGACTATGACGGCCAAAAAATATGCAAACATGTATGATCAAACAAACATCTCACCTCTTGGCTTGATATTGGCAATGTTGTCCATCCGAGAAATGTAGGACGAGGTTTTCTGGAAAATAAAGTAGAACAAATTAAAATCTGCGTATTATTCCAAACAGGAGATAACAGCTCAGTTGGTGACACTTTTGGACACTTTCCGTATTCTAGCTTTTGTGAGAAGTGTGATTATTTGGAGCTTATCGCAGACTCAACTCAAATGAAGTCAATTCGAACTCTATTTCTGCAGATAACAGAATGACACATCACGAAGGCTAGTCAAACATTTTCATATGTCAAGAGTTTGTTCTATCACTGGTTAGATAAAGTCTCCCCTGAAATAAATTTTCCCCTCTTTTCTAAAGGTAGGAAATGCAAACAAGATAATGTTTGAAGCATACTTTATTTCGTACTTTGTATTCGGTCACTGCAACCACAAGAGAGAGCAATCAAGAAATTATAAAATATTTATGCTCCTTCTCGTCTTCTCCTTAACAAGAATTGTAAACTCAATCTCTAGCCTAACTTTCCTCTCTTCTCATGTTGCTTATGTTGTCTAGATTGTCTAGAATATAAAATGATCTAGGGAATACATGAGAGAAAATGGAGAAAGAGAACAGAAATCTCTGACAATATGTTTACAGTAGTATAACTTGTGTACACATTATTATTTTTCTAGAATCAACTATTTTTTCAAACATGTACCTTGTAAGTTGTAAATATTACTATTTTTATTTGGCCACGTAACAGTTATAATGGGAATCCGGTAAAGATTAAAAAGTGTTCAATGCTGACTGAAGGGAGGTAAGGAACTGAGTGATCAGTGGTGAATGTTGTAGATAAAATAGATGGATGTAAAGTGAAGGCCGGTGAAA
The DNA here is from genome assembly GCA_034698145.1 of Proisotoma minuta. Lineage (NCBI taxonomy): Eukaryota > Metazoa > Arthropoda > Collembola > Entomobryomorpha > Isotomidae > Proisotoma > Proisotoma minuta. The sequence continues at coordinate 7,450 of JAQIXN010000171.1, forward strand.
GGATGTTGAGATGAAGCAAGTACCTGGCAGAGAAAGCTTTCTCCTTTTCTACTGATTGAATGGCTTAGTGTCTACTTCCACTTTAACACAACTACTGGCTAAATATATGGACGTAATATGTTCCTTCTCTTGGCACCACTCTCAAGTCAGTCAGTCAGTTAAAGAACATTGATTATTGCAAATTCCTCCTTTCCCCTTCAATATCTGTCCATATATTAACTTTATTTGTCGAACAACTCACTGGAGATTTTCTGGATGAATTTATTTCTTGTCTTATTACTCAGTTCAACTGCTCAATGAAAGGAGAAGAGGTTGAATAAAAACGTGGCAAGGTTACTTTATTTTACTCTAAGAGATGAGAGAAGTTTTGTAGAGTATAGTTTGATGTTGATACTTGTACTGGATGGTAATAATAACACGGTCATGGTTGTGGACTGGGAAAGAAAGTGGGAGAGATATACACCAAACCTACAATTGGCACCATAATAATAAGAGAAGGGAAAGTGGAGAGAAACGCAGTAGAGGAGAATAATGTAGCACATGAATAAGATAGCAGCTATTATAAAGCTTTAATTTCATTAATTACATGCCAAGTTAAAATCAACCAGCTTATAATTTATTCCAATTAAACTGTAAGCAACAATTAATTATTCAGACGTGAATCTACAAAATCAATTAAATAGAAATTCTCCCATGAATTTACTTGTAATTTTAAGAAATTGAATTTGGTCACAAAGTATTTATTGATCCCTAAATTGCTTATGCTTTTACCCAGAACAGAGTGGTAATATAATCCTTGGAAAGGAAATACGTGGCTTGGCTACTTTCCCCTACATTTTCACTTGGAATTAGAAACAGGGTAAAAGCTTATGTACATATATAACATAGGACTATTCTACGCTTTAGACCCTCCACTTTTCCAGTGTCCGCAGTTGTTAGAGACTTCTGCGTGCAAGGAAGAAAGCAGGAAAGGGAAAGTTCCTTATTCTATAAAACAGGGGTCGTGTCCCTCACTATTTTCTGTCACCTTCAAAAACATTGAAATTTCAAAAGTGTTTTAATTTCTTTTCTCATTTCATTGATTTTTTTTCTTTGGGTTTTTAAGTTGGGTGTTGTCAACATTTTGCAAAGGAAGCAAATGGATATTTATTAATTTAGTATAATGTATAGATAGGTAGATGTGTAGCATTATCAAATTATTTTGTTTGACGGACGTAATTTTCCATCCGAGTTGACTGATTTTTGGGCAGAAGACAACATGTAGTTAGAGCAAATCGTGCATGAACGAGTAAACTTGACAGCCACAGCATGCTTTCTAGTGGAAGATTTATCTACGTGCTTGCTAACACTAAAGAGTGGATTTGGAATATCGGGATTAGTTTTCCCTAAATTACGTGAAAGCAATGAAAAAGTGATCTAGTTTCTGCTTTTATTAATGAAATCCGTGTTAATTTAGTTCAATGTCGTTATAGCGTGAATCCAGATTAGGATTTGGGATGTGAGCAGAATTAGAGATGAACAATTCAAGTAATTATTTGTCGCTAATTATCAGTCTCAAATCCCTACATGTACAACCTATGCTGTAAAACGAATGATTTTAGCAGTATTTGCTAGCAACGATACTTACTTTCCCAGGCGTTTAATTGCAGTGAGGAAGACCTTTGTGTCTGATCTAGTTGCAGATGGAACTTCAAAGGAAAATTTCTGATCAATTTTAACCCAACTTTTATTTCTGCCCACAATAATAGTTTCTGAAGATCTTGTGAATGTAGTCTCAGCTTCTGGTAGTAAGGACAACTAAAGTAATGTAAAAATCTAATTAATTTCAAATAAACCTATATTAATAGTATATTTTTTGGTCTTTACCTTAATGGATAACTTCCAAGATGAGCTGGTGTGTGGCTCAAGTCTTCTTGCTTGTATAACTGAAACAAATTTAAGGGAAACAGTTCTTTTAGAAATGTAGTCAAGAAAAAGAAACGCTTGGCTGAAACTAAGTACTAAAGAAGAATAATAAAATAAAAGTGTTTTCCATGCTTAAATAGGAATTTCATTTGCGAACAAAATCACCGGAAACGGCTTTGTTTTGTTTTGGTTATACGTACTCTTCTTGTAATAGCAGCAAACAAATAATGACTGCGACTTGATCTTCATACAAGTATATCAAGCCAAACCCACAATTTGCAAAGCGATGCAATATAAATGTTACAGATACGTCATATACATATAAAGCTTCTTGAAAAAATAATTTCCTCTTTATGCATTTTAACATCACAACAAGCGGAAAGGTGAGATGGATGAAGATGGATCGAGATCACTCGCTTACCATGAACTGTAACGTAATCGCCGTCATTTTTGTAAGTCCGGATGAGAAATTCACCTGCAATTTTCAACAATAAAACCATGTTTAATATCATATTTAAGACAGGGCATATTTGTGTTTTGCTATGCGGATTTATAAGAGAATTAAGTAGTATAAAGAGAAGATCATAGTTAGCCGGAAGCTTGAACATTTCTCAATATTACGTAAGTAATAATATTATGAGCACTGTTATAAAGCTGTGTCAATTGGTCGTTACATAGTCTCAGATCATAATTAGCCAAAAATTAGTAAAGTTCAAGTTCATTGTTAAATAAACTGTCCGTTATAATATATAATAGACTATATATAAAAACTTATCTTGTTTCAAGCAAATAACAATGGTTGAAAGCAAATACACGAGACAGAGAAAAAATAATTGTTAAATGTAAGTTAAGTGTTAAGGTAAATGTTTAAACCTAACAATGCATCAGCAGGTACAAAAAATATATACTAACAGAAGGGCAAACATAACATAGTCATTAAGAAGTGAAATAAATATATAAAATAGTCATGTCTTTCGTTTTGAGTCACTGGAAAAAACCGAATGTTGATTTTTTTTACATATATTTAACGACATAAAGAACATTTCATTAGTAGCTTTATGCACATGTATCTGTATTTATTAAACTCGCCACTTTTGAGTTTTGTTGTACCTATAATAAAGTAAGCTCGTCATCAAATCACTATTACAAAGAAGAGGAGAAAATAATAACAAAAAAATTCGATGATGGAATGACATGATAATTTTTATTTTGGTGGCACTTGAATGACAAGGGTTTGATCTGAATTTTAACAATAATAAAAAGTCCCTTTATTACGATGACAGTAAATGTTTTCATCTTTTTGAGGAACAACAATCACAGCCCAAAGCCAAGTCATGCGGACTATGTCACTTACAGAGTCATTTTGTGCAGAGATACGTATAAGAATTTAGAAACGCATGCATAAGCAACAAGTCGGCAATTTAGTCAAGTAATAATAAGATAACGCTCCATGTAAAAGAAATGTCACATTGGCAGACGCATAATATTGTACAAATTATTATGTACATATTATATTATATTGTTAATAATAATAATAACGTACCTTTTGAGAATGCAGAGTTGACTTGTACTTTTTTGACAAGTTTTCTAGGTGTAGCGGAAGGTTTTTTGGACCTGAGAGCTTTGAGACTAGTCTGTGGGAGGTTTTTAATCTTTGAGACTGGGGTGCTGAAAGCCAAAGCCAATTTGTTGCATATAAAGCTTTCTTCTTCGTGGTCATTTTCACGCTTATTTCTCATCAAATTATGTTCATCATCTCCAGAAGGGATTGAGCTGTGGGAATTTAGAGAGATGGTCGTACCACATGGGGAGCTGGGGAACTGCAGAGAATTCCACGTTTGATTATTACAACTCTCCTCAACAGAGAGATAATTAGCATTCTCGTGTTTCAATTCCATGATGATATATTTCGGACCTCCTTCTTCACCTTCAAATCCGATTTGGTCGGCTTTGGAGCTTTGGCTTGAGCTGCGATTTGATTCCTCTTTATCATAATCATCTTCAAAGTTCTCGTGCTCCTCTGAGCCTTTGCCGGAAGATGAGAGAGAAAAGCGATTAAATGTAGAAGAGGAGGACGAAGGAGAATAAGCTTCAGGTGGGTATGGACTCATAAATCCTTCATCTTCTGCTAAAGATGCCGGCGTCTCTGAGATCTCAAAGAGCTCACCTAAGGGCTCTGCCATGAGGCCCTTTAATTTCTTTATGCCGACCCCTCCCTCTTCATCATCATCATCACTGCCACCTTCGTCTTCTTCATCGTATGGGATCTTGCTATTAAAATTATCACTCATCCTGTCACGAGTATTCTCTTCTTCTGACAGACCCATGCTATCCTTTGTGAGTGCCACAAGTGAATCGTCCACCTGAATCCTTGTTCTGGACATGAGGAAACTTTCATCCATCCCAAAACCATTATTACATGGATAATGCGAATCTCTGCATTTTTCCTTCTCGTTATGAGTTTGTATTGATGAGAGTTTTTTGGAATGGTGATATTCACTTGATGATGAGACTTCTCCAGAGTCTGAGACTTCTTGAATGATGGGTAACGTGCAACCGGTAGGTTTAGAAGGAGTGTCATTTGGTATTGTTGAATTGAGAAGATTTTCCCAAGTGACGGCATAGTCATCAACAGACAACTCTGGCATTTGACTAAATGAAAATGTTGTGGACGAGGAAGAGAGCAGAGGACTAAACTTGTTGTTGATATTTGGATTTGAATATGGAAATCTATTTGTTCGATTTTTGTTAATATTTTCATAACATGCTTGCATAATGTCACTACTTTCACCCTCTTCAAAGCAGTCGCTATCTGTGTGTGTGACATTGTTTGCTTCTTGCCAATGAGTTCTGAGGATGGAAAGTCGGACCGATTTCTCTTCTGGACTGCATGTCTCTTCTTCTTCCTCTGGCAGATTAGGAAGGCAGTCGTGGTAATATTTCTGCAAAAACCGGTTTAGTTTCTCTGTCTGCGTTTTTAATCTCTCCAGTTTCTTTAGCTCGCTTCTTTTGAGTGTCAGTTTTTTTGCACATTTTGAAACAGGTGGGGTGCTATAGGTTATGGGCTTCTCTAAAAACAAAGGGTCAGTGGTGATGTCATGAGGGTTAGGAATTCTTGACAAAATAGACTGGGTTTTAATAGACGAAGATTCATTGTTTGTTTTCTTGACTTGGGTATTGTTTGCCAAGCAAAGATTTTTTGGGTCGTTGTTTTCATCATTCTCTTGTTTGATGATGCTCTTATTTATCGGTATTTCATTGTTTGTAGTAAAAGTCTTTGAATTGGATGGATTTGAGGAAGCTAATAATTTGGTATCACAGACAATAGTAGGCAAAGTCTTTTTCACTGGAAGTTCTGGAGATTTTTCTTCTTGTTTTTCTTCCAAGCTGGCTTTTCTTTTGGAATTTGTATTGTTGTTTATGTTAATTGCAGAGAATATTAAATTGTGGGGATATTTTTCATTTAATGTTTGAGGTGATGAGGTTTTATTTCTATCTGGTTGAGTTTTTACGACCTTAGCAGTTGAAAGTACTTTAAGTGGACGGTTGTGTGCTTCTTTGATGCTAATTTCAGGTGGTTTTAAAAGAGGGGTGGGACATGATTTTCTTCCTTTTGTCTTTGATGTTTCCTTCTCATTTACATCTTCTCGAAATGTAATTGACTTAGATTTTTTATTTTGTTGGGAAGAGAGATGTTTTTGACTTTTTGTTTTACAATTTAAAGAACGATGATTGCTGTTGGTAAAATTAGTGACATGTTGAGTTTTCAACACAGATTTGGGTTTTAATGGAGCGTCTTGTAGCATTCGTTCATATTGTTTTACAATTGCCTTTGGTAGATTATCCAGACGCATGTAAAGAAGCGATTTGGTGTCTGAATTTATTGTGTTGTTATTGTTATTTGCGTTATGATTGTTGGGGGTATCAATAGCAGTAATGGGGGAGGGAGAAGGGGTTTGGTCGGGGACTTTGTAATTAGGGCTATTAACTTTACCATTGTCGGGCTCATTATTAAGGCACTGGTGGTTGTTATTGACGCCGACACGATTTTTGTTCTGGATTTTGGACGGTCCTTGTTTAGAGCAGCCACTAATCAACCCAACCGGAGCATCTCTCTGCATATTGTTTACATGCTCCAACTTGCGTCGCTTTTTTAATGACTTTGTTGGGTTGATGGGCCGATCATCTTTCCCTACTGCCCACTTCAACATCCCTGCAAATTAAAAAATAATAGCCCCATAAATAAATACCATCATCACTTTAATCAAATGGTCAATTTATTATGTATGCATCACACTTAATTTCTTTACTCCTCATTGTTTGACCAGAGAAATCATTCCAATTTATTATTAACATTCTCCATATTAATGTTACCACTTATATAAAATGCATTTTCTATTAATAATATCAAACAAGGGAATGTTTAAGTAAGAGACGAATTTCACCGTCCAAAGAGAAAATTCATTTGTTCTACTTTAACAACGTGACTCAACAAAAGCTCATGCATCGGCACGACTTTCGTGAGAGTAGATTACCATGCCCAATGTCTATTGTTTCTATCAAAAGCTCTTGAGCATAATAATTAATTATTACATGATGAATTTCTCCAGCCGTGAACAAGAATCTCTCTCTTTCTACCTACCTGTCTGCCTACTTAACAATTACAAAGCAATAATCATTGACTCTTGTTAAAGAGGATGTTGTTGACCAAGGAATTTATGTTGGAATGAGAGATAAACAGCACAAGAAACCAGAAATATTTGATCATCAAGATAGATAAAACATGGAACGTGATCTGGTATCTCAAGAGTCAGAAATGGAGTGAGCATATTTTTGGGGAAATTGAGACCAAGAGATTTCTCAGAGTCGGCTTTCCCCACCTGCAGTGACATTGATGACTGGTTTATTTTCATACAAATATTATTAAAATCAGAGACTTTTCATATGAATATGAAATTATTAAGAAATAATAATTCTCCTTCTCATTATGAGATTACATAACTATGAGAAAAAATTATAGACTCACCATGCAAATGAGGGAGTGAATTGTAATTTATTTATGTGAGATGTTTAAATTAGAGGATATTTCTCTTTTATAAAATCCAAAATCATGGACGTATTTTAAAATTACACACAAAGCATGTAAACTTTTACTGCAGGGAAAATGAATCACTGCCACTACTTGGTCATTATAGTGGAAATATACACACAAACAGTTGATTAACTATTAAAAATTATAGCTGCTATTATGTGGCTACTTCTTCCTTAAATCATAACTACTCACAAAAAGGATCTTTTGCTCTATTGTTGTAAGTAGCACTTGGATTTATGGATAAAAAAAAGCTCCATTCGGTCGGTAAAAAACAACCCAAGGCAAGGCAGCCGAGGTTTAAAATGAAGGTTACCTATCTATTATGCAGCCATTTACCTCACTGGGCGAAAGAAGAAAAGCAGTCATATTAAACTGGAGGGCAAGTTTTACATCCACGCACGTTGTAATAGTACGCCACATACCTCTATTTGTTTCCATCATCGGATCGATAACTTTCCACTCTTCAATCTCTTCAATATCTTCAATTATGAGTCTTATTTGTAACGGTCACAACAACAATAACAGAGTAGTAGGTAATATTGCCTGGAATGGACATGCAGACTCGTAAAATAAAACAACGGAAAATCTGACAGGTTGCTTATTGCTGCAAAAGATAATTTTATGTCAAGTGGTGCTTCTAAATTAAAATAAATTATCCAATCCAACCCCTCCACTTTCACCCAGTATGACATCCAATCCACATCATTCTCTGAACTTTATGGCCAAGTATTTCCTATTTGGGCTAAATGGCACGCACATGGACCATCAGAAAATTACGTGGGTATTGCAACGACATGAAAAGGTGGATGCAAATTCGTTAAAAATGAATGAAATAAAATAAATAGAGATTGTTCAGCTTGTAAAGTCTCATGCTATGCAAGTGACTCACTTTTTCAGGGCCCCTTTGAGATACCTTGATGCGATAGAGAAAATAAGTATTTAGCCGGTATCTACTACATACATGGTACACAGTTTCTGGTGAATGGATGCAAATGTTGATTACTTACTATACTAAACCTGCGTGTCAAGAGGATTGATACAATAATTTCATTATTCTCAAATAATTCTAATAATAATCCTTCGCAAGCAGGCGACTTCACTGACTGCTTATGCCAAGCAATCAAACCAAGGAAGCATATTTCTATACTCTACTAAATTACCCTCCAGCATCGTACATATGCACTACACACTCAACGGCTCATTTCACTAGATTACCCATGGCTGTTGAAAAATTCCTAAAATCATGCCACTCATCATCCACACAAATAATAATTTCTTGCTCCATTTAAAGAGCTTGGAGCTAAAATTCCAAAGCTGGTTTAGTGGAAATGAGTTTCACTTGAATGGTCTCAATAAATTGAGAAAATCAGGAATCAAAAGTAAAAGAATTCAGATCACCACATTCAACATTAGTTTACCCATGAATAACCACATTCACTCACAATTTTCTCTCCTGGACTCAGATCCCCGAAAAAAGTTGGACATTTAATCGTCAACATTGATTCAACTCTTTTATTTATTGCAAAGTGTAACATGTCATTACGCATTTTGCTACAATTCACAATTTCACAAATGACTGACAGATCTATTATCAAGAAGAGTTTTGCTTAGTACGGAGTAAACTGTAAATTGTACGTAGACGTGAGCACATATGTCATTCAAAACTTGGTTAAAAAGTCTCATTCCCCTTGACTTGTTCTTGTCTAAAATGTTTTAACTGCCTAAATATGCAACTTTTCCATTATTTTATTGCATGCGGTGATGTGGAAATGATATGATCAAGGCACACGTCGACCCTATTTGACTTTGTTACAGTTGAAATATTAAACAACCCTTCACCCACTACTTGGCACAAGTCAACTTTAACATTCGACTTATCTTTGAATCTAAAATTTCACATCTGTTGTCTCACTTAAACTGATGGAGATAAACAACAAAATGATGCCAAAGAAAGTAAAGGAAGAAACGAAAGTGCATGACCTGGCCATCCTCCTCTCTGATGGCGATGATATTTTCTCAATTAATTAGGTTAGTCAGTTATTTTAGATAAAGTAGCAAAAAAAAAAGAAATGAAAATAAACCAAACGGACAACGCATATTGCCCCTCAAAAAATTAAAACCAGCAGGGATAAAATGAATAAATTAATATATTGGATGATGATGTCTATAATAATTAAAAGTTGATGGAAATTAGGTATGGCTCATCTGCATATTTGAACTGATACAAACTGTGACAAGGAATATATAAAGAGCGAGCTCTCTCACCTTTAAGGATCATGCCGTTCCCCAATCCATGAAATACATAATTGCCATTTGTGATGTGGTGAGACGGGGAAAATGAGACAATGAACACAAAACCTCATACAATTGCTACATTAACTTTTCTTAATTACACCTTTTCACAATAGGCTGTGGACTCACACCGTGATATTCGTTCGTGACACAAATTGACGGAATAATTCAGTCCCACTACTAAACTCAACCTGGAGAAGACAACTTAATTCCGGAATGAATGAGACTGAAGGAAACACAGTTTGAATTTTTCATTGTTCCTCTGCCCAAATGAAATGTTTGGATGGAACTGGGCAAATGAATGATGCAGTTAACCAAGGAAGAGGAAGTTGTATAATTGAGGAGAAACAACTTTTGTAATTTAACAGTACGAAGGAGTTTGTCGGACTGACTGAAAGTTTGTTGTTGTTGTAGTAGTATGTAGTAGTAGTAGTAACTGTGTATGAGCATTAAAGAAAAGAAACACAGGTAAGCCAAGTCTCACCTTTTCCATCCACCAATGCAATGTAAACTTAACTCTGTTAACTTTCTTAAGGAGATGGTAGAAAAGACAGCGTGAGAGGAGTCAGTAAAAGCATCTCATTTTATTTAACATTCCCATCTCCTCTCAACTTTTTCTTTGCTCACCTGAAAAGCCATACATATTTAGATAAATAAAATAGATGCATACCAGCTCAAAGTATGTATATAAACAAACATTAGAACAAGAGATTGGAACCAATTCCAGCATTCCTCAACACAAGGCGAGAAAATATGTAGTAAAAGCAAGTTGTTTGAATAGAGAGGAATGAGTCAACAGACATACAAGTTTATCTATCTACCTGTCAGAATTTATGGATATGGGATGCCTGAACATATAGTAACTAGGAGTAAGTGATGTAATATTGAATCTAATGGAGCCAGCAAGTCACAACAGAAAATAACATGGACTATTTTATTGCTTTCGGAGAGTCAGAGAAATAGAATATAATAAGGATTACCACTGATCTCCATGTAAAAGAAACATGTTTACTGCATGTGAGGTTTGGGTTAATATGACTCCTTTGAGACTTGGACCAAATCTCCAAAGGCACCCATATAGTTAGTTATGTTTAAATATATACACACACTGGTCTGTCTTTTATGCCAACTTTTGTACATGTTAGGAGCATTTATGTTTTTTCTGGAGAAACCAGACGAAGAAACAGTGAGTAATAGCTTGGCTCAGAAATGAAGACACGTCGAGGTGTGCCCCTTTTTGAATACAGGTAATAGAATCCCAAGCAGATATCTCTCCTCCGATCCCTTACACGTCTTCATGTTGATTTTTTACATTATGACTACAAAAAAAAGACGCTCCACGGAGAGCCTTATCTCAAGACAGAGATGAAGTTCTAAAATGAGATGAAATGCGTGAGGTCTGCTATGCCGTGAAATGAAGGGACGCTGCTTAGTTTGGCCAAACTTAGTTTGTGTTTAGCAGTAACATCCCTGGAATTTTAAAGCCTTTGGGCATCATTTAGAGAGAGAGAGAGAAGAGTTTTTTTTTATTCCCATCTATTAAGGAGAGACCGGCTTATAAATAAAATCATCCGAAATTTTAAACTCGCCCTTGCCCATCACGACTTGGAAAAGAGAAAAAATTACACTACAAACAGAGTTTATGAATCGAGCTGAGGCCTTGAGGAATTATGATTTAGGAATTAGACGCTCCTTATTACTAAAACATTGAGCCCTTTTATCATTAATATATATTTTAATGCCCTGTCTTCTGCCTTGCCCTTGATGATGAAGAGAGATTTTATTGCCTTTCGGGTCCAGTTCTTAATTTTCCATTACATACATTATTTTTAGCTTTTAAATAATAATAAGCAAATGTGCATGCAGACTCACTCTCATCATATTTTCATCTAAAAACTTTTCCAATCTTATCTTGTTCGGTTGCCTTTTACAACTTGTATTTTTTTCTTTTTTTGTGTCTGCTCAATCAACATGCATATGATTTCTTTATATTAATAATAAAATCAAGATTTTATTCATGTTCTCTTTCAACTCTCGCTTATTAATGGAACATTGGGTGGAGATTTATAGGATTCAAAATATTCAACCAAGTGCCTAAACTTTCTTTCTAAAAGATGTTTGGTTGGAATTCGAAGCTATGTATGTATGAGATTTTAAAGGCGATTCTTTGAGTTCTTTTGAGCTTCAATTGAATAATAATCAAACCGAGAATAGAATTTGTTGTAATGAAATCCCATATATATACAGACAAAGAATGAAAATAAAATCAAAACACTCGTTCTTACCTTTTATCATTTAGAGTGTAAAAGTCCACACCAGTCAAGTATTTTAAAGGAGGTAGGAGACGCTGAAATTTATGAGATTTGTGTTGTTTTCATTCCGTGAGTTAACTGCATGAACCACTCCTTTATCCTAAGCCAATTCCAATGCTAATGTTAAAACTAACTCTAATTCAATCTCTTTAATGAAAGCTCTTGTCCAATTTCTCTATTTCAGTTTGCCCCGCTTTAATATTTCATAGTCTAGCTTGATATCGTCCAATTTCCAAGTTTGGAATTGATCGTATCAATTGGAAATCAGCAATTGGTCATGGCAAAATAAGGAATAGATTGGGATCAAAGTCAAACGTTACCTACCTGTTTGATGAGAGTAGCAGTCGTAAATCAAGAAATTATCCACATCCAGAAAGCAATAGATGAAAGTGCGTGATCAAGTTCAATCAGTACCACAAGCATTTAATGTCCGTGATTAACCAAGTCACCACCACATGCAGAGTTTATATAATATCAGAGATTATTATTACTAATCCGAAATCAAATCCCTGCTAGTCCGTGTAATTGCATGAAAAAATTGCAACCCACACAAACAACAACTGCCCACTTGTTTATTGATGAACGAACAACAACTAACTTTTAATTTTACTCCCGGCCCGGTGTTATTTGTCACGGCTTAATGTATTTTTATTTTATTCTTAAAAAGAGCACAAAAACTGCACCTGGATTAGTCAATAAGTGCGTGCCATTATGTATTACATTTATTATTATAATGATTGACCTCTGTCCGTTTCCTTATACAGGATTAGTCAATTAGAGTTTTGATCGGAGCAGACATGCACACTGAGGATAACAATGTAAAATTACACACTCAACTGGTTCTATGAAATCAGAGTTCACTTCAAGTAGTGAACAATAAGTAAGTAAATAGCTGCCTGCAATATTTGGGTTCCGAGTCAAAATTTTTACGATTGTGGATCAATGACGGAAGTAAAAGAACCTGCGACGAGGAAGATAAAATCAGTAATGACTTGGGCAACAATGACACAATGACAATTTTATGAGCTGCTGCACCTCGTAGTAGTTACAACTTTCATTGACGGAGATTGTTTACGATAGTAAAAATCAGTGTTGGGTTGTCAGTTAGTCACTTTATTGGTTATTATAACTTCCTGTATATATTATAACTAGAGGAACCCTCTTTCTTTTCCTTATTCGGCTTGTTAAACTTTGAACCAAAGACTCACTCAAACAAAACTGATGAAAGTCATCAAAATAAAAGAAGCAACAGGGAGCCTTTTAAACGAGACTTTGCTGCTCCAGATCCAGATTTCGTTGTGAATTGGATCTCCATGCACGAAGCAACGAGATACGCATATCATTAAAACCACGGAAAATAAGTCCTCTCCAGAGCATCTCAATGGGTACCCTTGAACATGGTAAAAATGGAGTAACAATAAGCATTGCACGGTACACAAACAGTGTCTTTCAATTCATGTGCAAAGCCAACTCCTTGGAATACGTGATGGAGAGAATATGGCACAACTGCTACCTGGAATGCTTAATGTAATAATATAATGCAATCCGATTCACAAGTCCCTACCCGTACAGAAAGAAACGTATTATTTGTGTATTCGTGTGTTTCTTTAAATCACAACCTCATCTCGGTTTTAAATGAAATGGGCAACAACTTTAAAAACAGACTAATTCTGTCCCTTTAAATTCTTTTCTTTGGTTTGGCAGATGCTTCCTTCCTTCCAACGAATTTCTTTGCCCTTTAAAATCCGTATAACCCCTGCGAATAACAATCTTTAAATCTCCTTTTGTCATCCAGAAGAGAAAATAAAAACGGTATCGCAACCAATGCACGCAACAGGGTCCTTCCTTCCTTCCTATATATGTATGTGTATAATTCACTTTCAATAATCATTGTCAATCCTATTTGTTTTCGCTTTTCAATTTTAAGTCTCCTTTTAAGGCCAAATCCGTTTCCTTTATTTGCAGATTTCTCAAAGTCTCACAATTTAAAGGGAATCAGTTCAAAGGGAAAATGTCTATTGGTCTGTACTCTCATTATTTCATTAACTAGAGCATTCAAAGTAATTTATGATTTGCTCCGAAATGTTTTCGACTGACTGCTTCTTAATAAATTTTATGTACGTATATAATTTTTACCGTCCCTTTATTCCAGCCTATAGGAAAATAAATAATTTTGATATAAAAATTCCAGAAAATGTATGGTTCCGGAAATTGGATTTTTCCTTATACGAAATAAATTCATGAATTATTGGTTTCGGATTTCGGGGTTGAAAATAATAATAAAATATGACCGGAAGAGGATTGACAATTATGACACCCCCACACTCAAAAAATGGATCACGCAATTAGTAACCGCAAAAATCTGAATGTCACCAATGTGACCACGAGCTTTGATATTTCTCAGGTGTCCAAATCGTGTCGGGATTCATCCGTTAAGTTGGTTATGTTTGATTGCCTGCAGGATGTGATGCACCTTAATTATATGCATATCCTCAATTCAATACCCTTTTTCAGTGAATACACAAGCTTCTGTCTACATGACATGGAAAAGTGTTGCACTAAATAATAAATGCAATCAATGATGGGCAAACAAACACTTAATCCCCTTCTTTTATCTATTTATCGTTGAGATTACGTGAGAAAATTTACGGCAAATCCAAAATAAAGTAAAGTACATAGATGAAAAAAATCAAATAAAAATTATTGCTTCATAAATTGTTTTCAATCTTCATGCAATTCTATTTGCTTAAAGCTGTTTTTTTTGGAAACTGAGAATTTAGAAATCATTATTCCAAAGTTTCAAATCTTTTCAGATTTATTTCTTCAATTCAATGCAGTATCGGATTCGGATTTATCCTTTCATTTCACAGATAAAATTTTGGAAACAAAAAAAAAGATGCGTGTGAAGATTTTGGAAAATGGATCATGTTCATCTTTTGTTCGGGTTGGAAAAGGTGCTGGCTGGTTAGCATTCGACGTGGAGTTTAAATCATCTCCAAAGTCCCTTAAGGGTGAGTAGTGAGAGAAATATGCGTCTCAACTGTTGCACCAACTGAATAAAATTCTTTGGCATATAAACGGACAGATTCTATATATTTATTTATGTATGCTTTCCTTAAGGCATGGTGAGACCTTTTTCTTTCAAATTGTCCGTCCATCCATCCGTTTCATTTTCATTTATTTCATCCATTCAAAGTGGAATGCCTTGACTGTTGCTTACACCCTTGGCAATTCGGAACAGTTTTTTGTCGCGTGTTCTTTTTTGTCTGAAATTCAGTTGAAGCCAAAAACAGGGACCCTTCCAGATCCTTCCAAGCGTAGATATGTATTGGAAGAAACTTTCCTTTTAAATTGCAAACAATAAGTGAGAAAAAAAGAAGGAAGGAAGGAAGGAAGAAGGGACTTTGGTTGGTTCCGTTTAAAGGTCGCTCTCTCCCTGAAAATTATTTAGACCATGTTCCCATAATAAGATCCCTTTCTTTACAAACGAATATATTTGAGCCAATTCTGTTCCATCTTCCTTGACGGCCAATGACTGTAATATCCAAGAAAAGTGCGACCGTTATAAATTGCTATAAGTCAGGAGCAGACTGCAAAGAGACACCTGGCCTACAGGTGTGGCTGATTTTACTATTACGAAACGCGCACAAAGGACAGCTAAATAAGAAGTTTGTTTTACAATATTCCTCTCATTACAAATTTTGATTGGAATGCAATCTGTAGACATTTGGGTGACGAAGCATTCAGTTGTTTAGTCACAGACCTTCCTTCAATTTCTCTCCCAGTTTATTTATTCAATTGTTCCCAATTCCTTTTCTTCAATTTTAGTTCAACTCCACGGTTGACACTGGTTAACTTTGATCTGAATCCCGTCCCTTGCAAAAGGGTCTCACAGAAGAAGCATAAACAATGAGGGTGACAAGATGAGATCCTTATAAATTCATGAAATGCAGGGAGATTTATTTATGTCGTTCAAAAAGGGTTTTCAATAACCCAAAAGTGCTTCTCATTTTCACTTTTTGATATCATTTCATGGTCTCTTTCTTTCTCGCTCTTTCGGAGGCTGAAATCTTGAATCAAAAGTGACACGGCAGATGTATTTTTTGGTTTTGTTTTAATTGTATACAAAAAAATTGATCGTGAAGGGGCTTGAGTTCATTAAGGGCACATTGTTGCTCATTAATAATGCATTAATTATGCATGTGCTCCCTTCTTAATCCCTTCATGTCTCTTGCATATTTGCTCATTCTATTATCCTCCACTTTTTTGCCAATATGTAATTGACACTCCCTACCCCTGTAATCCCTTTAAGACATATTTGTAACTGCCTACTACCACTACCACCCCTCTAATCCCATGAGCAATGTCTTTTTAATTAGTTGTAATAAAGATCAAAGCCGGTCCTTCAACCAAAGAAAGGGTTACATGAAATCAACTTCCAAAACTGGATCATTGGACATGTCCACTTAAAAAAATGTTATTAAAGGAAAGTTGAGACGGTCTTGAATTGCCCATCATGACTTTCTCTCTTTGGCCCAAAGACTTGGGGCACGTTGTTCCTCTTCCACGCGCACTATTCTTTTACTCGCCAAAACTTTCTTTATCAAATCGTGTAATCATTATTAATTTGATTTAAGAATTTGGAATTTGAGCCGGTGAGAGACTTTGTGACAGGTACGGTAGCCATTTTATATATTTTTTTTGATTTTATAGGCTAGTCTATCGAATTTCTTAGAATGTTATCGTTTGTGGCTTATGAAATATTAAGAGTAGCAAGGTCATGGCATTTTTAAGCTTAATGTAGACGAGCACTCATTCATTTAACCCAAAGAGCTGTGACTGAGTGTCAATCAATATCAGATTTGGGTCAACCACAAGAACCTCTGCTATCTCCATTCTTATTTGTTCCTTTGCATATTTGATCGAGTTGTTGTATTTGACGATTGATTTGATTTGATGTCATCCTCAGAAATGGAGGCCAGTGGGAAACGGGAAATTATTTTATCATCTGGAAATATTTTGGCAAAATCAGTTGCATGGAAAAAGGGAAGTGATGCGGCGAATGAAGAAGTAAGCCATATAAATAAATCATGCGCCCATCATTTGCATTAGAGAAAGAAGGAAAATGTCATTTCTTTCCTTATAAATACAGATTTATGAAAGTCTAAAATCATGTTTGGATGAGCCAAACAAAGTTATTCAAAACGGCAATGTTTACGAGGTCCGTAAGTCAGCTCTTATACTCATTTAAAAAATGTTTCCATTTGCGCCATCGCCTTTCTATTTTGTTTAGGTCATGGGCGATGATATGCGAAATAGCGGCGAGGACGTGGACCGTCAAGAGCTAAAAATCAGTTTGAAATTGTTTCTCTATTCTACCCCAAACTCCGATCTCGTAGCTGCTGTAGAAAAAGGTATTTGAATAGAAAGAGAAAGCACGTGCTTATTGTGTTAAATGTGGTTTAGGGCTTCAGCTAACGTTTGCGGATTCTTGTTTGGACACTTTGGTTGTCACATTTTCTGGTCAGCCTGAAGGAACCCCAGTTTCTCTTGATCTAGTTAAATCCACTTGGCTGACATTAGAAGAGTTGGTCAATTTGGGGAAAGTCAAAGTCATTGGACTTAGTGACGTGGATACACAGCTATTCATCCAATTACACGAATGGGCTAAAATAAAACCAGGAATAATTCAGATTAATTTAGCATCATGTTGTGTTGTCCCTCCTGAATTGGCAGAATTTTGTAAAAAAGAAGGAATTCAACTTTTGACAACTAGTGATCCCATAAGTAAGCTTTTTCATACCTATACATAATTTTATTTGAGGGTAATAATTTTTTATTTTTTTACATTAAAATGTAATTTTTGTAATTAGATGCACTGAGTGAGGAAAAACTCGACTCGTTGTTACAGTCTTTGGTGTCTCTAGACGCGTTTAAAAATGAATCTTTGACCAATGTTCGTGGAGAATTAAAATGGGTGCTTCGGTATCAAGTTCACATGAAATGTCGAGGTGTATTGGCTACAAAGGGATATAGCGCCACCATTCAGACGCAACAATAATTTTGAAACATCTAGTCCTTTCTGCGTGATGTTCATTCCACGAGTGCAAATAAAATAATTCATTACATGACATATTTATATATATATAGTTGTATTTTTAGCATTCCTTGTGTTACCTTTATCAAGTCAAGCTTAGAAACGAATAAAATTTACTTCAAATATACATAAAATGTATGATAATCATACTTTGATCATTTAATTTTTCCATAGGATATCAATAACAATATGATCCCAGCAAATTTCATTCTTCAACCTACTACAACTTTAATTCGAGAGGCTGCTACCGGATGGAAACTATTGAATGGAATTACATGCGTATACAAACAACCAGGAATATCTCTGAAACGAACAGCTCAAAATGTTAAACTAAAGTTATGTGAAGGTACGTTTACTTTGTTTACAATAATTACGTTTAAATTAACTGAAATTTAATAATAATAATTATTATTAAAAATTATCATCTATTTCAGATTTGAATTCGATGGAGCGTCTTCAAAGGAAAGATATTGTGGAAATTAGACGCTTACCTTTGCACAATTCAGAAAATGAAAATCAGAAGGATGTAATAGCAAAGGTTGAAGATGGGAAGGGTGTAATCGAAATAGTAAAAACAGAAAACTATGCCGATCATCCATTAGTAGTCGGACCAGGTTATCTCCCAGAAGACATTCGAATGAAAAACTCACACCACTTGGGAAAAGAATCTTCGGGTGTCACCGGTAATTTAATTTTCATGTAAAAATTAAATAATTAATGATTTGTCTTGTAACTATTTTATTTTTTTATTTTTGCAGTATTTGGAATCAATACAGGCTGTAGAGAAGCTGAATTGATTTCAAGGAACAAATGGTTAAAGACATATATTGTTTCTGGGCAGTTAGGAATCGGCACCGATACGTTTTATCACACTGGGAAAATTTTAGAAAAAGCTAAATTTCAAAAGATACAAAAGCATATGGTTGACCGAATATTATCTTCCAGTCAAACGACTCATCAAAGAATGGCTTTCAAGTAAACTCCACAATATGCTCAATTGTTTAAAAATATTCCATATTTTAATTACTGTAAATTTGTCCTCGTTGTTTAGTGCTGCTGGAGTTCGGTTGGACAGTGAACGGGCGTATGAACTTGCAAGCAAAGGTTTGGTGCGTCCCGAAGGATCCTCAGTGCCTATAATATATTCAATGAAGTGCACTAAACTTGATGTTCCTTTTTTTGATTTGGGTAAATTCGTCTGCAATGCAATAAATTTTTTTAATTCTAATATTGAAGTTTTTACTGTTGTTGACAGAATTGAGCTGCATAAACGAAACGGAACAATTTCTGTGGCAGTTTGTTCATGAATTAGGCCTCAAGCTCCACAGCGTTGCTGTATGCACAAAAGTTCGATGCGTAAAAATAGGACCCTTCGGCCTGGAATTTGCATTGTTACCAAAACACTGTGACTTGGAGAATATTCTACAAAACATGAATCAAACTGCAAATGTTCTTAAAGATTTTAATCTATATGAAAGACAAACCCTGGTAGACAAATTTTAAGATGGGATTTTTATTGTTTGTAAAAAATAATTGTAGAAATTAATATTCTATCATTGACAATATTTTTTTTTACAAAAGTTTGAGAATAACTAATTCCTAGTCATATCTTGGTTTCATATAAAATTGGTTTACGAGTTATTATTCAATGAAAAACATTATTAAATGATGTATACTGTTATTACAGTTAAATAAGCATTTTGAAATGTTCAGTAAAAATAAAAGAAAATGGAAGAATTGTGTAATTTGTGTATTGTTGGTAGATTAGAATTAGAAGTAGGTTAATGGATTTTTGCACTTCTGGTTCGGCGTTTTGGTTCAGGCTCCGACTCTTCTTTTTGCTCTGGGGCTTTGACCCGTTTTCCTTTTTGAGTGGATTTTACGGGTTCTCCCCCAACTTTGCCTTTCTTCGACTGAGTGGCTTTTGGCTCGGGCTTTGCCTCGTCTTCGCCTTTCTTTGAACGAGTTGATTTTGCCCGTTTTGGCTCAGGATCTTCTTCTTTGTCTTTCCTTGACCGAGTAGATTTTGGCTCAAGTTCTTCTTCGATTTCACCTTTCTTTGACCGAGTAGATTTTGCACGTTTTATCTCGGGTTCTTCTTCCTCGCTTTGACCTTTCCTTGCCCGGGTGGTTTTTAGGGGTTTTGACTCAGAGCCTACTTCGTTTTCACCTTTCTTTGATCGAGTAGATTTTGTGGGCTTTGGCTCGGGGTCTTCTTCTTGGACTTTCTTTGACCGAATAGATTTTGTGGGTTTTGGCTCGGGGTCTTCTTCTTCTTTGCCTTTCTTTGACCGAGTAGATTTTGTGGATTTTGGCTCGAGTTCTTCTTCTTCTTCTTGACCTTTCTTTGACCTTGTAGATTTTTTAGGTTTTGGCTCTGATTCTTCTTCTTGGCCTTTCTTTGGCCGAGTAGATTTTGTAGGTTTTGGTTCTGGTTCTTCTTGGCCTTTCTTTGACTGGGCGGATTTTGGCTCAGGCTCAGGTTCCTCTTCGTTTTCACTTTCACCTTTCTTTGATTTTTCCTCATCTTTACCTTTCTTTGATCGAGTGGATTTTGGGGTTTCCGATTCGGTTTTTTCCTCATCAACTTTCTTTGACCGAGTGGATTTTGGGGTCTTAAATTCGGATTTTTCCTCATCTTCACCTTTCTTTGATCGAGTGGACTTTGGGGTTTCTGATTCGGTTTTTTCCTCATCAACTTTCTTTGACCGAGTGGATTTTGGGGTTTCTGATTCGGGGGTTACCTCATCTGTTGGACTTGCAGAAATCGGAATAGTTTTTTCGCTATCGTCTTCCTTTTCTTCAACAGGAATTAATTCTTCTTCTGATTGAGAATTACTTTCGTTCAATGAGGTTTGGGTTATTCCCATTATGCTTCCCTCTTGACTGTTAACCTCAGACTTTCGCTGGTCTTTCTTCTTCAGAGGAGTTTCAAAAATAGTAGTTGTTTCTCCAACTCCTTGCTTGTTTTCTTTGTTTGTTCCGGTTGTATCGAAAGTTTTATCTTCTTGAACTGAAAGTCCCAAGTTCTTGGATAATTGGGGTGTCCAATAGAGTTTGTGATTTGTGATACGAAAATCAACATCATCATTGAGCTCGACGATCTCGTCCATTTCAATTGTTTTTCCATCAACCAGAGTTGTACTTCTGTTTGTTAAATTTTTTATAAAGGCCTGTATTGAATTAATAACTGTTAACTATTAATCAATCAAATGGTTAATCAATCTCAAACCTTAAAGTTATTCTCGTCATCCTTCTCGAGAACAAGTTCACATTGAACTCTGGACACTCGGGGGTCATGAATCCTAAAGGGATTATCCTGGTCTCGTCCAATTTTGGTAATCATACTTGTGACCTCGTAACGCTGTAAGGAACAAAACAACAATAAAAAATATAATATTTAAACTTGTGTTTTTAAGATGTCAACTTACATCTCTACGATTTCTGGCTTTGGGATTCTCATCTATTGCTACGATATCTATCCACCCGTAGACCTTTGACTTACTTGACGCCTCCATCGTCGCTCTTTTACTTCAATAATAACTGTGTAAAAAAACAACACGTTTATGACTTATGACTGAGGGAAAACGAACACATTCATTATAACATAAGCACTAATCCCAAATTGAAAAAATAAGGGACCCATTACCTGTTTGCTAATCAGTTTCCTTTGGGGACTTATTTTGGAAGGGCCGATTTTGTTGGTGGCTGATGTCTCCTTTCGTGTTGAAACTTGTATCCAATGTTTTGTCTGTTGACTGCGTCTTCCCTCCAAAAAACTTTACCGGCCAACAAAGTTCAACAAACAAATCACAAACGTCACTTTGTCCAAATGCAATGCAAATGCAAAAATATTTTCACAAATATCTGAAATATCTACAATCAAACAAAAAATGAATTTCTGTTTCTGTCAAAAAATTAGATACTGCATAATTTTATGTGATAATTTGTGTCATATCTTAGTTTATTTGCATTTAAATATTATTAAAATGCATCTTTTTAAAATTATAAATGAGACGAGATGCCCACTTAAATGAATGAGATTTTATGAGATCATTCTAACTTAATACTTATCAAACTAACAAACAATGGACTTGTTTTGGGTACTCGGAATTTTTCATGGATGGATAAGATGCATTTTTAAATAACAATTTAACGGGCAGCTACCAATCTAACTCCAATTAACTAATTGGGACACAACTTTGGACGCGGAACATTGCAATGAGCATAATTAGTGAGACGGATGACCTTTGAGACCTTTGGGGGATTGGGGGCTGTGGTTGGGGGTTGTGTCGGCAGATGGGGCTTGGTGGCGGTGGCCGGTTGTTTGGGTGACTCTCTTCTTGGTTGAACTAAAATCCACCGGCTCTGTCAAGAACGCTCCAGCAAAATAACACCAAACTAATTTCAATTAAACCCCCACTACTTTAATTCAACATGACGTCCTCTGCACAACTCAAAAAACTTATTGCCGGTAAGACATTTCCTAATTTCGAAAATAATTTTCATCTCAATAATCTCACCTCACCAAACTTGTTTATTTCCTTGAAATTCCTTGATTTGATGAAACTGATCATTTTTTGTCATATGTAGAAATTTTGGAGTCGGCGGATCTCAACTCCATAACTGCAAAGAAGGTTCGACAGGAGCTGGAAACTAAATTGGATGCGGATTTGACAGAAAGGTAGCTCGTAAATACAATTGTCTATTTATTGTGGACTATGAAATGCATAAATTAACGCAACGCTGATTTTATAGAAAGAAGGAAATTGACGACATGGTTCTTGAAATTTTGGAAGAGAAGCAAAACGGGAACAAGGAGGATGGGGGAAAGCGAAAGGGAGATTCAGAAGAGTCCGACGAGGTAATTAGTTCACCTGAGTTTGTCATGAAATTAATACTCAATGCGGAAATAAGTATAATGTACAAATTGTTTTAATAGGAGGAGGAAACACCCAAAAAGAAGAAAGCCAAGAAATCTTCTTCTGATGAAGAATCTGAGGATGAAAAGCCCAAAAGAAAGGCCAAAAAGGCTCCAGCCGTAAGAATTACATATGGACAAATTGTTAAAAAAAATAATTTTGATAACCATATAAATATAGGCCAAGGGAAAGCGTGGGGCTGGAGGTACAGGCTACACAAAGTTGTGCAAACTAAGCCCGGAGTTGGCTGCAGTTATGGGGGAAGAAAATATGGCTCGACATGAAGTTGTCAAGAAAATGTGGGCCATTGTCAAAGAAAAGAATCTTTATGATCCAAAGAACAAACAGTTTGCTATCTGCAACGCTGAATTGCTCCCAGTCTTTGGTACATATATTGAAAATTTAAATTAAAAAAAATAATAATTTATTCTATTTCTTGTTATGTTACAGGGATCAAACGTTTCCGGACTTTTGGTATGATGAAGTATTTGAAAAATCACTTTTTGGACTGATTATTTGGACTTTTTGGGGGAGCCGTTTAAATCTTTAAACAATCCCAAAAAAACAACATTATCGCCTTTGTCTTTTACTAGATGACTTCGCATCACATTTTCATAAAGTTTCACATTTAGTATATAGTTCGTTTTGTAGTAGCGGTTATAAAATATTCGTTTCGTGTATTATGTATGCAATATTAACCTTTAAGTGCCCGTTGTTGGTGATTGGATTATTATTATGAAACTAAACAGATAGGAAGTACTTTATACTTTTAGTTTCTTGGCGTTGATGCAACTTTATTGTTAAATTCTCAAATTATAATATCCTCATACTAAAGTAAGCTTGCAATAAAACTTATGATTGTTTTATGTTATAGTATTTTTGAAATGATGCTATGAAAAAATAACATGCTAAAAACAACTTTATTATTACTTATGTCGAATTATGAGTAGTGTTTTTATTTTCAAGATTTTGTAAGATTTGTTGCAAAAATATTTCCCTAAGTTTATCAAAGTTATATCATCATCATCATCATAATCATCAAAATTCCGCAGCATTCACAATAATGGTTACTTTTAAAACGGAAGTTCTTTGAAGAACTTAAAACTATTTCCTACCTACTAATAACTAGATTCTACCACTTTTTCTTTTGCTCATCCATTGATACACCGCCAGGTCCTAATGACACTACCATCAACAATCCACCAATCACAGAAAGAGTCTATATACAAATACAAAAATGCATTTTTTACATGTCATGGACGATGAGTAAATGTTATTTTTTTACCTGGAAGAAATCATATTTCAGAAAATCCCGCATTGGTTTATAGGATGGAATTGTCCACCAAGCGTTAAAGTAGAAGTTTAGAACGGTCAACCATGTAACAAGAATGAGTGCACTGAGTTTAGTTTTAAAGCCGATTGTTACGAGCACCATTAAAACTGATCCAACAATGTTTTGGACAATCTATGAAGAAAAAAAATAACTGTTTTCATCATATAATGAATTAAAATAATAACAATATACCTGCATGAAAGAAACTTCCAATCTCAACAAGGTGACAAACATAAAGACAAGAAGCACACGTCCTGTGAGCATTAAGTAAGTCTTTGGCTTATTTTCTCCTGTGATTGATAAAAAAAAGAGATGAGAAATTCATCAATCGGTCTCATTAAAATAATAATTAGTATTAAATCATATTAATTACCAAGTGAAGGGACTCCGGCCAGAATGCTTTTAGCCTCAACATGGCTTTCAGCCAGAACAAGTAACAGAGCACCAATTAAAGCCAGATTTCTCATTAAAAACTGGAAATCCCATAATATGCTGTATGCAAGAGTCTATAAGATAGATAAAATATTATTATAATAATTCGGAATAATTGTTATATAAAACAGTCTTTCTTTGTGACAATCACCTGCAAAATTACAATAAAGAAGAGAAGTCCGCATGCAATATGAACTTTGAAACGTCCCAAAACCATGACACAACCACCCAATTGTCCTGCAAGATTAAACAACCCATTAAAACATCAAATTATTATTCACCAATTTTATGAAAAAGTTACCCAATAGGTTGACAAATACAAAAAGAGTAGCAAGAAAGTAGCCACACCCCCAAGAAGCGTCCATGTAGTCCCGTTGTTCTGACCACTGGACCCACATCCGGATCCCATCTTCCAAAAATGTAGAAATCAAACATAATCTCGCGACATGGGGAAGAACGTGTTTAGACTTTCTTAAAATCTGTTCAAAGAAAAAAAGAGAAATCATTCATTTTATCTTATCTCCCGTAATATGCAAGAAAAATGTGTACGTGTCACTGTCCCAAGCAATTAAGCCACTTGAACAGATATCAATAAAAATAAAAATAATTTAGAAATCCGTGATTTACCTGATCGGCGATATCCTCAGCCTTTGACAACAGCTCTTCTTTGGCCACCATATTTCCTACCACTTAAATGACCTATGACCTATAAAATGTGTCTCTTTGACTAAAACGAAACTATGTTCTCTATCTATCTAATCTCTCTCGAGTTGATTGTCCTTGATATTTCTCCTCTATAAAGCGTTTAAAAGTGGAGAGATGATGTTTGCCAATTGTCTCTAAACTGTTATCATC
This sequence comes from Proisotoma minuta, assembly GCA_034698145.1. Lineage (NCBI taxonomy): Eukaryota > Metazoa > Arthropoda > Collembola > Entomobryomorpha > Isotomidae > Proisotoma > Proisotoma minuta. Next base: position 32,690 of record JAQIXN010000171.1, read on the forward strand.
TTCAGACAGAGAATGTTGGTGGCACAATATAGAAATGCATATGCTCAAAAAACTATGTTGCTTTCACTTCAGACAACTCAGAGTTGAGTTGGCAAACTGAAGCCTCGACTCCATCTCCCACCAGCACAACAACCAACCAACAGAACAGAACAACACAAACGAGGGAGGCAGATGGAAATAGCGTAGTCTCACTTTCACCCGTCCGCAAACAAATCTCAACATCTCATCATCAATTGAGTGACACTAAACTTTTTGACTTGATTGGCTGGAGAAAGTGGGTTGTTGGAGAAAGAAGGGAGGCAAGGGTTGACACAAGAGGCAAAATGAGACGATTGAGGCAAGATGAGACTGTCGTTCAGTAATAGTTATATTTTTCATGTGCATGCAGTTAGAAAAGATGCCTACACATGCCAAAATGAGAAAATGTTTGAGTTTATCATCATTACCTGAACTTTGCCCTGTATTTCTGGGGTATGAATGCCCATGAGACATGCAAAAAGAAACGCAATAACAAAATATGGTGGTTGGAAAAAGGAAATAAATGAGGATTCCTCATGAAGGAGAATAAATGTAGGGCGTGTCCAATGCTGTCTTTCAAAAAGTTTTATCCCCAATATTTTTATGATCATGGAATAACGAATGATGATGATGACCCAAAAAGCCAACGGTATCTCCCTGTTTGTTCATATAAGTTACAGGAAGTAAGAATTAACTTTCGGGCTCAGCTTTCAACTCATCATTATTATTTCACCGTGATTAAATAACTGAAAGAGCAAATTGCAAATCTTTCCCCTCCTCTCATTATGATTATTAGCCCGAGAGAAGTAATCAGCCTGAGGAGGTGCTTAAATCAACGCTTAGACAACTTTGTCAGTGTTTCCTTTCAAAAACTTTTTTAATTGCGGAAAATCAGAGTCATTATTGTAGAGAAATGGAATTGGAATTAATTTTTTCTAAGCGAACAATAATATAATGAGATACTGGTTTGTTGGACTGTAAACGGTAAATTTGTGTAAAAACAAGCCTGTGATGATGATATCCGGAATCGAATGATTTTATATCTCTGGAGTAGTGAAAAGGAAGAAGAACGGTCATTGACGTTGCGTGGTGTTGCTTGATCTTGATGAATTACCTTGCCACTACATTTCGCATTATGCAATTTGGTTTAGTGATGTTCCGTTTTTTTTGTTGTGATCTTCATTCCATTACATGTTTCATTGTTGCTTGAATGATGCGTTGGTAAAAAGCAATTTGGACGAAGGACATTAAGTTCAAAATCTCAAGGTAGCTACATAACTGCACCAAAAGTTATACGTTGTATAACGTTACCAACAAGTATTCGGATTTTTATTAAAACTTTGATTTTCTTTTGCTTAATGATTTTACCACTGCATACCTGAAATGGATCGAGCTGTCAAGCACATTAACGTTTTTGGTCATAGACCCCGTTTTATGGCGTCTCAATAAAATAATTTCAGATTGATTGAGTCTGCAAAAATTATTATTGTGATTGAGTCATAAAATTGTATGCAGTTGATTTGATGATTATATTGGATGGGTCGTGGGTTAAAGTTTTAGATTTAGAGAGATTGTCCTTGTGATGCATTCATTACGAACTGGATTGCATTATAATCTCTTCCTAATTGACAGTCAGCGAACTAATTAGATAACCAACTGTCAACTAAATGTTGGCCAAATGTGTTGTATGTGCTAATTGGCTATTATGAAAATCCAATTTTGATTTGTGGAACTTATTTTAGAAATCTCTGGATGACATGTACTTACATAAACAAGTTTTAACCTGAATGTCTAATGACTATCCATTATTATGTAATAATTCATGAGGTCATTCAATTAGAGTCTTAAATAATGTAAATATAGTTAACTAAATGTGTGTAGTAAAGTTGGCCTTCAGAATTTTCGGAAAGTTAATTACTACTTAAACGATGTCTCATCAATATAAAGTTATTGTCTTTAGTTCTACTGGACTCTTGTTAACTCATTTACTCCTTTTAGTTTATTCAAGGATATCAATATTCACAGACATATCGTTAGCTAATAATGATTAATAGGTAAAGTAATTACATTGTCATCTTAAACCTCCATTGTCTAATTCCGAGTATATGCTAACAACTTAATCTCTTTTGTTTGTGATTGTTTTCGTTTGTCACTTCCGACAGTTGGTAGCATCAAGCATCAACTTATATTAAATGCCCATTGTCGTTCGTTTTGTTATAGACTTTTAAATATTACTTACAAATGTCTAAAATTAGGTGATTAGGTAATCTGAACGAGTGTGACCCTCCAACTCTATTGCCAAATAATTGCTACCAGAAACTCCTGTCTCAATGTCATTTAAAATCAATTATCAGTACATTCTTTTATCGATATAATTATTCTGCGTCTTCCGCACTTCAAGGACATGAAGATGTCTTTTGGCCCATTCATTAAAGCTACAACTTTCAATTGTCACGAAACGTGAATTCAGATAATTAGAGGTATATTATACTACGTTTGTTTCCTGATCCAGTCTCACAAAGACTCTGGAGAATTATCCGACTAGACATAATAAATAATCATGATTTGAATATGTCATAGTCAAATCAAACCTATTATTAAATTGGTTTGTTTAATTGCTTACTTTTGTTATAAAATACAAACATTGAATCATTGATTGAAATTGTGATAATGAAAATGGTAAAAAAACATGAGTTTTGCTAACAAAATGTCTGAATATTATTTGGAAAGGGGCACTCCCTTCAAGGGAGTCCCTTGGTAGTGACATGTGTGTTGTGCATATTTGCTCCAAGGAACTATCTCGACTAATTTATCCTTCAAAGTTTCAAATCAAATTCGCTCAACTAATTTGTTTAAACCACGATACAAATTTTTTTGATTTAGCTAAAAGCAATGCTAATGCTACACTATAATTAATTTGAAGCAAAAAAGCAAAACACACAAAAGTCGTCAGCCTGCAAACCATCACGTTGGATTGTTTACAGCTCCATTTAATTGCTAAAGGTCAGCGTGATCCGGCGCCTTCCCTTTTTTATTCCACACCGAAAAATATCTATACAATTTAATACTTTAGAGCTCGAGGCTGATGCTTGGCGTGCAAATTTTTGTATTTTTTTTTTTTACAAATGAGAACGAATTAATGTATGGTATTGAACTTGATAATGAATCAGATATGCAAATCTGCCAAATTATAAAAAAAGTAAATTATAATTTTGTCTCAAATCAGTCTGTATAATCACAAGGATTTAGTTGCATAATTGCTGCACGAAGGTGAAAAAGTATCATAAAATTTTATATATATGTAAAAAAAAAGTATGTCTCATCTTCTTTTTGTATCCATTCCATCAATTTTATTTGTATTTATGAGACAATCAAAGACTAAACTTCTTTGTTTCTTACACGTATACCAACAACTAATTAATTACAACTTGATAATTTTCCAGAAAAGTTAGCCACGTGCTTTTATTAGTGTATACTATTTGGCAAGCGTTCTCAATTGGTAATTTATAGCTACAGACATATATTATTATTTTATGCATGTGAAAAGTTTTCCAGAGAAAAGGAAAATTAATTTTTAATGAACCAAACACAAAAAAAAAACTTTCAGACTTTATTTAATTAGAATATTGTAATATTTAGTACTTTATTTAGTTAATTGTTCTACATTGAACTATTGTATATATTCTATAACTATATTCTGTGACTTAATTCTGTCAAGTTTCACTTTTGCGTCAAACGTGGTGACTTTTACAAAATGGTCAAGTGGTGACATTTTAAAACCTTTTTACTTTAATTGATTAAACGACATTTCCACTTGCACAAAATTTTCACCTGCGTTGTCAATTATTCCGTGTGAATGATTTCCCTTTGAGTGTCAGCAGGCGTGAGACATGATGTTCCAATTTGAGTGATATCAAAGCATCCTTATATATTATTATTATAAATAAATTGTATTGCTAACAAGCGCTTTTATCACGACTGTATTTTATGTTTGAAACGGATTTTGATTTATCGTTTTCCTTATTAAAAGTTTGATTTGTATTATTGAGTATTTATTCTGCAATCAAACAACTTTATTGCACCCAAACACGATAATATTTTTTTATGCAAAACTGGACAAACTATTCATGGAATGGTTATCACCATTTTCGCAATCGTAATAATACCTAGGTATAATGATTATAATATGTTTGTTCCTTTGTGATTTTCAGATTCAGTGCATTGGGTTAAGTGCGTTCTAATTTTTTATTCCAATTTTCCTTTTCTTTGGATAAAAACATATGAATATTGAGGAAAATATAATCTTTCACTTGTAACCAGAAAATTCGTCTGTCAAGCATCTAATTTACAACTAACATTTGCAAATATTGGAATATTCTACTTTTATCTTTTTTCCAGCTCAGTAAATTAAATTGTGAGTCCTATAGGAAGCATTAAATTGCATACATGTACTGTTATATATAAATTTTTGATTTCTTGAGTTCTGATTGAAATCTGTGAGAAAGGAGAAAGCACTTCTTGAGTTCTCTCTCAGCCCCTGATTAAACTACATGTGAATAAGTTCTAGGCTGCTGCTGAAAGACCATTTCACGGCTCCATGTCCACTTGAACTTTCTCATCAAATAAGGTACTAGACCCAACTAACAGCTTCTCATCCTGATTTTCAATTCTGGAAAGACTCTATTGATTTTCACGTATTCAAATAATAAGAAGTCACAGTCCAATGAGTTTAGTAAAACAGGATTCAATTTTACCCCATTGTTGGATTTATTCCTTTCCTTACATTCGTTAAAATTGTTGATTGAATTTATGTACGCCTATGTTTTCAACATTTTTTTTGAGAAAACAGATATTCGCATGTAATTTGAGAACATTTCATTCAATATCTGCGACTGACAGCAAAGTTTTGTTAACTCTCCAGTCCAGTATCAAATTCCCCAGAACATTTTTAGCATACAAAGTTTACGCAATATAATCATTTCTTTGGATAAAAATAAAGTTAAATCTATATTCTGTATGTCTACAGAATTATAATCCATGATGAGACAATAATATTGGAAAATGTACTTTACATGTACATGTATGCTTCATCCACTTCTCACTTTGTGTGTATATGTAGTGCTCACTTTGCCATAGTCTGCCTTTGCCATACCTGCCGGTCTGCTTAATTCTCCTTTAGTGTTTGTTGAGCATCCAACAGAGTCAGAGAGTGAGACTCGCGATCCCCTAAGCTTCATTGTTGGGCTGATGGGAGCTGATCCTTAAGAAATTCCAAACTTAATGCACCTGTTAAGAAGGGTGCTTGGACATTAGAATGGGAGATAGCCAAAGAGGGCTTTTGTTCACATCCAGAAAAGTTTTAAAATTTGGTTCTCTCAGTTTAGTACAAGACTGGGACAAAGAGTGCCATAACATCAGATAACTGTTTACAGTGCATTCCAGTTACTTCTAATTTTAAAAAGAAGGGTAGAAACAAAGAACCGGCGATTATTATGATAACTTAATGCCAGCCATTTACCTACCCTTCTACTCTTCAGAAACATTATTTTTTGTCCTGTTCGTCAAGGGTTCTAGTGTACAGAGTAGTAATATTGTGAATTTAATGGGGCAAATGTAAACACCTTTTACTTCAAAACCAATCATTTCGGGTTTACTTATGACATTATACATATATTCCGATAGCAATCAAACTTTCTTGTAAATCAATTTTATGTATCGATTCATCAAATTGAGTGGAAAACACCTTGAATAAACTGTAATCAAAGTTACCCATTAAAGCAAATAAGGAGTGAAAATAATATTACGTTTGCAAAAGTAGCCTGGATTAGCAATCATTATCAACCTACATCTGTATTAACAGGTAAGCAAGCCAACATGCAACTCTTTAATTGCAGCAAATGATGCATTCCATTATAGAAATCAATGACTTTGATTACATTTTGGATCTATTTCATTAGTTCCCATTCAAAATGCATTTTGGTCAACGCAGTCTCAAATAAATATATTAAGTATTTAGCAACGACTACTTTTTATCAAGTGCCCATGGGGTATGTTTAACAAAATAAAAAACTTGCACCCCAGTTGGTTTTGTAAAATGCAAACTGCATTTGATTGACTTTTTTAGTAACCGTTTTGCCCTTTTTAAAAAAGATTGCTGGTAAATACACTTGTTTAGGATATGCACGCTCGTTAATAATAATCAAAAGGTGATGCAGGTCAAAATTGTAGTTTATAATAAATTTTTATCTCGTGCGGTTAGACGGCTTCTGTTTCTCGTTTTTTGAAAGTTTCAAGATCAGTTTATAATTTAAAATGTCAGAAACGCATCAGTGCAGTTGGAGATCTGATTAAAATAAATAAAAATGCCGAGAATGGGTGACAACAAATTTTCATGTCAAACGCAAAAGAACAAAGAGAAAATACTTTCATTTATTATACAAAACTGTTATGATTATTTTTAAACTTTTATAGTTTACAATTACTGTTGTTCAACTTGAAACTACAGCAAAACATTATCTATCTGCTGGTCAGTCAAAACTTCACGCACTCGTACACTTGCTTTGAACTGTACCGTTAATTGCAAGACTTTTAACATATCAACACACGGTTTCAAAAAAAAAACTTTTACTCTCGTTTTAAAAGTATTTGCACTTTTCATTAAACAGAGGAAGTGCAAGTTTTGAAACCTATTAAATGAAAATGAATCTTCTGCCAAATAACTATTGCTAATTGGGAATATTTTTATGCTCGATTTTAATAACGCTAATTAAGTAGATTAATTTTCCACGTTGCGTAAATTTTACCGTCTTCTAATCTCTTTTACTAATAACTGTAGCACTGATAAAGTTTTGATTAGGTTCTTTAATTTGGCACTTATTCGAATTTTCATTAGTCTAATCATGATTTACTTCATTCACATTATTAAATGTAATCCAAAATTTTTATTCATTCATAAAATAGAGAATAATAAGTATGTGTAATTTAGCAAATGCAGTTAACCACCATTAGCTTAATTATTTTTAACAATGGCTCATTTTTTTTTCTTTTGCATGCATTTTATATTATGATGTCTATTCAAATATTTTCTCCAACAATCTTTTTTCATTTGACTCGAGTGTACTTAGTTCAACGTAAGTAAGTAATAAATGACAGCCAAGAGAACTGTACTTGTTGTATATAAAGGAATCATTTAATTTCTTTGAGATTGTGAGCCATGAAAGAAAAAAAAGTTCCCGTAAGTAAAATTGCGAAGAAAGTCGTCTATACGGTATATTGCCTGGAGTGATGGATTGGTCACGTCATCCCGTTTTTAGAGAATGTGTACTTGCAACCAAGACTAATGACTAAAACCATTGCATTGGATGAAGAGGTCGCATAATTGAATTCACATACAATGTTGTTGGCTGCAATCAAAGTATTTGTGGAAAGGAAGCCTAACGGAGGCAGCCAAATATTTAGCATTATATACGTAGCATTATAATGAATGGCTATTTATTCTTGACTGTGTGAAGAATTTCTTTGCTTCAATAGCTGATAAAATTTGTGCATCGTATCTAATTAATTGGCCTTATAGGTAGCAGTTGAGATTTTACATTGAACTGTATTCTCTTTATTCATTCACAAACGCAAACGTTGTTGCACTGCATTGCATGTGAATAAAGAGGAAGTGAAATCAATTCAAATGCATTAAAAGTACTACATCAATCGTAGCATCGCATAGTAGATAAACTTAATTTACATTTACCATTCTTTATAGGAGATGAAAACTCGTATTGTAAAATACTATGTACTGTTTGTCCCGTGTGTTGCAATTCATTTCCAAGATATACAACGTTTTATGAAGAAGAGATAGTTTTGAAATTATTCAAGAAAATTTCCAAGAAAGATAAGTAGGGATTTTAATGTGCAGAACGGACTAGAAAAGTAATAACATGTGAAAATAATGTCCTTTATTATATCACCTTTCTTTTGGTCGTGCTACTTATTTATTGCTTTCTAAGGGCGAGGGGCATAAGCTCCTTTTCCAGGATTTGATTCATTCCTAGAATTTTCTTATTACACTTGACACTTCCCCGGATTGTAAGGATGTCTGGCGTTATTTCATTACATATTTGCCTTGTCCGTCCCAAGTTCAGAGTACTACGTTATTATTATTATTTCTTCCTTCATTTCTGTATACAACGAATGACAATGTCCTCCGGGTACATCTCCATTTCCATCTCCGTCATGACTTGGAGTATTACATTGAACGCTACAAATAATATCAGTCGCATACGTTTATTTAGCATGCATGTTTAATGAGGCAGAGAACGCGTAGGGCTTGTTTGCCGAGAAGAGTTTGTTGTACTTATATTATTAGTCCGTAAACAAATGGAATTGGATGAGCCCGAATTAGAGTTAGAATATCATCACATATTTATAAGCACAAAAGAAAAAGTACATAAATAAATGGATTGTGCCCGTTTAGTAATTAACGAGGTGTGTTATCCCTTTATTTTCTTCATCTTTGCCTTTCAGTCTATAATATTAGAAAATGCAAGGAGAATAATAAATGCAAGCCGTCATAAAAAGATGAATGAATTAAGGTGTGTGCTTGGATAACAAAGCCAACTAACTATAAGGTTGTATAATAGGATATGCATTTTGCTTATTAGCAAATATTGCATAGGAAATGAAAAGACAGTCTACTCACTCGCCAGTCTCTATGAATTTTACTTTACGTTTAGCTGCTTTGGCATTGAATAAAACATGCGACGTAAAAGTATCATTCTAAAACCAGTATTTCACTGAGACAAAGTGTTATAAGACTTTGCAGAATGTGATTTTAAAGTTCACTGCAATGCATGGCAAAAGCCATCTTCATCTCTTCTTCTTCCTCTTATTCATTGAATAATATTTTCCGTGTCCGCTTACTACGAGTAAAAAAAATAAGGTCCTCCCCAAGTTAAGTATTAAAAATTTTACTTGGCTGGTACATGTACATGCTGATGAGATACCCTCCGGCCTTCTGTTGCCACGTATAGCATACATAAACACAAAGAACATTGTATTGCTTTGATCAACCGTTTTATTATACGACCATGCATTTATATTCTGACCGTACCAAATATTCATCAGTTAACTTGATATCCGCTTTAAAATGTGCCGAGATTGAGAAGGAAATTGCAGAACAACGGTATCACTGCAGGTTATGCTTTCCTCGGATATCTTAAAGAAATGTCTGAGAGAAATCAAAATTTCATGGAAAAATATCCGTAGCAAATGTACAGTACCAGCAGTAGACTGTTTATGTATACCTGAGAAACCCCCGTTATATACACACAAAATGAAGAGCTTGTCACAGGCCACTACAAAGTGAAACTATAATCCAACTACTAAAAAATAGTTTAGTATAAATAATAGTGCTTTGAATGGGTGAAGATGAAATTATTTGAGTGGAATTTGTCTTGTCGTATACATTATTGTTATTATATTATTGTCCTTTTTGTGTCGTTAATGCACGATATTTCTATTATCATGCAACCACAAAATGGCATCAGTTTACAACAACTATCTATATGCTTCACAACATTGACCACGCTTTGTATTTCTGAAAAATAACATGCTATTTAGAATAGAAGCAGCATGCAGAGGAAGTTTTTATGACAGAAATAGTAGGGCAATCTATAATAATTGGCGTTTTATTACATTTTCAATATTCATTTTTCTTTACTTTGGCCAATATGCTTGGTCATTTTTTTCTGGTTTTACTTCCCAGAATACGTTCTTAAGTAATCCAGTTAGTATTTCAGAGTTTAGCTTAACCAACTAGTTAATTTGTAGAACTAATGGACAGATATATTTCTTTGAATTGGTGTGAATCACAAAAAGTTTACAAAAAATTTGCAAATAAGCAAGGCGCCAGTCAGAGTCACCTTGATATAAAAAATGAGGATGCTGAATGAAATTACCGTTCGAAAACCAGAAGTGATGAGGCTGGATTGGGCTTAGGTCGAGAAATCTTCAAATCTCATGATGATTGTTGCTGAGATGCCGTGTTGCATTGCAAAAACCTGCTTTGATAGAGTATAAGATTAAATTTTATCATTGCTCTACAGAATAACCGTCAGCCATCAAATCAACAGAAAAAGTTTTGAGAGAGAAGCGAGAAGTGATTATACGAAACAACGTTGAATCTCAAACCTCATCCTGGTAGAATTAGGATAAAGCTTTTGTTGTTTAGTTTTGAATTATGTAACCTTGTTGAAAAACACAATCCAACAGGATCTCCAACATCAACTTCACACATTCACAAATGCATCTTGTCTTAAACTTTTTTTAATCTTATTTTTATTCTTTTAGTTTTCTCCATTTTTGTTCAAATCTTCCTTAGATTGCAATATGTATATCTTTGAGACTTTGAGACTTATCCAGGAATCTATAAGTTAAAATTTTATTGCGTAAGAAAAACGTTGAGCGACCTTACAAGGTCTCATCAACATTGACTTAAATTATCTTTGCATGCATTTCTAATTTTCATTGAAACCTTAACTCACGTAATAGATTGCCATCATAAAAACGAGCGTGAAATTGATTAATAGCTTATTTAAGGTTAAGTAGTAGAAACCGTTTAACTATTTTAAAGTTTTAAAGTTTCAGCAAATTATGCAGAAATATGCGTATAAAATGGACTGAGTGAGAGTTTGTTTGTTCATTTTGTGGCTCCAGTAAATGTACATAGGTATATTCCTGAAGTTATCTAGGTACAGACAGAGTGAAATATGACGTCGATAAGTATAAACCCAATCACACGTTTTGCTCAGATGTCCAACAACGTGCGTAGGCAGATGCAAATAAATATAGATACGGTTGTGAAATGATTTCAGAGCCATTCATCAGAGCTACAAAGTTTAATCAAAGTTATCTAAAGGACTATGCAAACAATTGGCTTCAGGGGATTAAAAGTGGCGATACTTTGATTTGTTTATACACCAATGAAACCACATAGCAAGATGATTTAGTATGCAAGGTCATTTATCATATATATTTTCAGGTTTCCTGAATTTTATATAATTTGTGGAGTAAATTTAAGTTGGTATTAGTCTACTCATTTAATTGGCCTTGAGGGGAAATCCTAATACTATTTACTCTCTTTCGCTGTTTGCACAATTGGTAGCTAAATCAAATTTTAATTAAGAGTTCCCTTTAAGGTTTGGCTATATCTAATAAGAAAGGGAGACAAGAAACATCTTTTTCTTTGGGGTTTTGTGAGGCATAAGGACTGTCACCAGCCAACCGTTTGTTTGCTCTTTCTCCTCCATACAACCCCCTTGTGCCTGCTTCGACATCAAAAGGGAGGATTCATTCTACTAAACGACGGGAAATCAATTTGATAACCTTCCTTATATGTATGTAAGTACTATGTACTTTCTTTCTCTGTCCCAAACTCTTAACGACGTTTCAACTTTCAATAAACCTTAGCACTCTTCTTATTGTTTGAACAGAAAAGTAGCGAATTATACTCTGGGCGTGCTCTTAGTTTTTTCTCTGCAAAATACGGCAAAAACATATATCGTATATAGTTGAATCATATGAATCATATTTCGAATTCAAGTATTACGTCAGAAGCTGTGTGGATTATGCAGGATTTTCTTTGGATTTCAAATATGACGTACTTATACATATTTTGACCGACTTTTCCATGTTTTAATTCCTAAGAAGAAGTAATTACATATTACTTCCAACAAGTGCTCAATAAATAACGAGCACAAATCAAACAAATATATATTTTCTTGATCCGCATAAAATAAATATTTCAAAGGATAGATATTCATCTCGATAGAATAAAGTCATTATTAAAATGTGTACAGGTTTTTGCTCTAGGCGTGTAACGAATGTTTTTATTTTCACTTTGTTTTTGATAATATCTTTTACATAATTTGTGGGTGTTGTAATTGATTGTGTTTCTAAAAATATCGATCAATTGAGTTCAATTGAGCGGTTTAGATAGGGGACGGATTGAATAATTGATGGCGATTGAATTGTGTGGAATTATGATGGAAGCAAATAATCATAACAGGAGAAACGTATTGGCGTAGTGCGTTATTGTTTTATTGCGAAAGGGTGAACACGCCCTCAAATAGCAGCAACCGGCAGCTAGTCTCGTTTGTCTATGGGATGTCAGTAAAAGGTGAACTAGATTTTGTTCTTAAGGTATTAATATACATTCACATTTCAAAGACAATATGACAGTATCCACGTCGTCCTTGCTACAAATAATGAGAGTGTGGATTGCCAAATACAACATAGTTGAAAAATGCACACCAGCCGTAAAGGTCGAACGTTTCCTTGAAAGGGATTCTTTATATGGGATAATCGATAAAAGTAATTGTTACTTCATTTGTTTAATGCAAATCGACGTTAACTAACAAACACAAGATTATTATGGGATATGCATGGGTACTTTGGTGTCTTACGTGCGTATTAAGAACAGCACAATTTATTAATTTTTATAAATGCAAATGATCAATTGAATTATTACATCATCATTAGATACGCAGCAATTAATTTTTATCCAGTATGTTAGTGATGTCAGTGGTCATATTTGGTGGGCATCAATGTCAAAAAACAAGTTATGGAGACTGAAAATTATGTGCATCCGCATCGTATCAGTTCCCAGACGTTCTATTACGCCTTGAAGAATGACGCTATAAACTTTATCAAGTCTCATGTAAAATCTTGTGCTGTGAATATTATATGCATGCATTGTTAAATAAATCAATGACACGATGAGTAAACGAATTGAGACTGAAAGATTGTACAATGTAGCATGAAAATAATATTTATAACAACGTGTCATTATATATTTTTTGGTCATCATACTGAACTCATGAATGTAATATAAAGATATTTTCTGACCAACTAAAGAAAAATATCTCATTTCAGTAATTTCAAAGCTACAAATACTGTGAGTTCATCATCAGAGCCGAAATAAGCAGACCTTGAGTTTGAAGGGATTGCATTTCAATTGGCATTCATTATTCTGTCTTTCCTTCATCGTATAGATGAATAGAATTTATTTTTAAGTGTGTGTAAGCCAAAATATTACAAAAAAACTCGTTATTATTGACAATGATTTGTACTGGACGTTGAGTTTGATCATTTGGAAAGAACTCATCCAACATTGTGCTTTATGATTGCCGTAGAATAAATGACCAGATGGCCCAAAAGTAAAATGAGGTGCCAGTTTTTCCTGCAAATCACGATTTACTTCCAGATACATTATGAATCCATAAATAATAGTTTGCCAATGTTGATATCACTATGTTCAAATAGGATCCCATTGTTTCGTAGAATTTGCCTGGATAAAATTTCTTGTTGCGAATAAACGATACAAAAAATTAAGCTGAAAGCATGTACGTCATAATTTGATAATAATGAATCATGGAATTCCGTAATGTATAATGGCAATGACACCAAATATATATATATATACATCCAATGATCCCATTCACATCTTTTTATCAGAACATGTGGATATCGTCTGATTTTGATAATTGATATGTTAAACTGGATATATATTTTTGGGTTTCAACAAATACATGTACGTAATAGTACGTATGAAGTTAATCACTGTAGCATAGAAAAATTATTAAAAGATTTATCCAGGATTTTAAATTAATCTGTGATAACTTATTGTCTTCTATTTGAAATTCCAATGAAGCAAAAAATGTGATTACTGAAATGAAACATGTCGTAGGGCTTTTTGTAATTCTGCTATAGAATCTCGAAACTACTAGTAAAATATATATATAAGCTTCATAAGGGAGTTGTAAAATCAGTACTCTGGAAATTGTTTATGGTTAGCGTATTTTCAGTCAAGATAGAGTAAATTACTAATGGGGACATTTATTGTTAAAAGGGCAACGGTATCAGAGTCGCCTTTTCCTTTGGGAGTTTTAAATGAGACTCCCATAAAATAAATTTAAAGGGACGAGTGACAATTTGCAGCGATATCACAATGGACTAGAAATGCAGCGTAGGTATTTATAAAACAAGGCAACAAAGGTTTAACGAGCTGATATTTATTACATCATAAGAAAGCACTAAACCAGTTGTGCATGCACTGATTCAAACTTTAGTTTATAACACACGTCATCTCATCTTTAACCAATACGCTAATTTGTTATTCACAGTTGCAAAAGCAAAGTGATCTCATCCTCCACTCATCACAAAGAAATAATCAATAATATAGTAAGTAACAGCATCATATTGTACCACGTAATAATATTTAGTAGAAAGTTTTATTGGTCATGAAGAAGATGAGATATGAAAGCTTTAAAACTTAATTCGTTTTATGATCGACATGAAGATATAATGTCTTTTTTTAATTTATAGCAAGTGCTAAAAATGTACTTACATCCAATTACTTAAACATCTCACTCGATCCACTCCCTAATAAAAGTAAGAGGGATAATTTATGCTCGAAATTAATATATTTTCATCTGTGCCCCTTTGTTAACTCATTAGTACTTTTAAAACTTGCATAATTATTAATTTTATTGCACACCGACCATTGAGAAGGAGGAGTTGTCAAAATCATTAAGCTCGTATCGTTGACATTCATTACTCAATCACGATCCATTTCAGTTGAGCATCATAAATAAATACTGGGGAGTGTGACACTTTGTTTTGTTACATTTTCATAACAAAAAGCATTTTATGATTCCCTAATAAATATAAAGGAAGAAGAGGTTTATTTTTTGAATGACGGAATCATTCTAACGTTCTCAAGTAGAAATATATCTCATCATCTATTTAGTGGAGATGCTGCAAGAAAGAACTGAGATTGAAGATAGAAAAGTGAATGACGGAATGGCAAACGTTGATTGTTGTAGTGTTGGGAAAATGACAGGCCAGATTTAACCTGATTTTAGTAATTTAAATACATGCACATTATAAGTTGTGCATCATAATCCATTCACTTCTTTGTCTATGTATAAGAGGTAGTACATCTGCTGCTGCATGGCTAATAATAGTGAATTGCATTCAATGTGCAATAAAATTGTGTTGGTCCTAATCTAAGAATTGACCATTGCGTGTTAGACTATGCCTATATGTGTCGCAAGATCAGAAACACTGTAAAGACTTATTGTATTTAAACACCTACAGATTCCTTTCCCAACTTTTGAAACACCGTCTTTTGTGTGACATATATTGTTATCATTATTGTTGCATTCATTTATTCATTCATACATCCTTTTGTGTAGTAAAATAATAACATTGAAAAATATTGTACCCTGTGTTTTTTTAAACTCTCAAGTATCCAAAGTACTTGTAGTAACAAATGCAACATTGCAAATATATTGTTGTCTACAAAAAATACTCGATAGCTTCTTTTAGTTACCTGCATGGTGATATTACAGTGGTTTAGATGACACAGACCAAATTATGAAATATTGGTAAACCTTCAAATTAAAACCGCAAAATTCCCGTGCAAATGCAACGTAACAAATATCGTTACAACAGTCAGTGCATTAAATTCATTCGTCTTCCAACAAAATCATCAAAATTAAGTTTCACAAAGAAATACTCAAGTTTGTAAAAGGATTTCGAGTATTTTGAGAGCAGGACACATTGGTTAGGGTTACAAAACCACAATCTGTTGTTGTCTGTTAACTTGCAATTAATAATGTTGCTCTTAATCATGTTGAATTTGAAACAGGACTGTAGTAAGCTTTCAAACATAATTGATAATTTATATGAACTTGGAAATTCACATTCAAAATTAAAAGTGATAATAATAATTTTAGTATTGACCGCAATTTGTTTCGGTATTGAGTAGCATAAGTAGCATTTATACATTTGGCTTGTTTAAAATTAAAATGAAAGTAGATCATTTGATTATGATTAGGCATTGGACCCACCTCAGCTTAACCACGGGACACTATTGTTCATAAATTGTGCTCACGATTTATCACAAACAACGACAAAAACAAAAGATTTCAATTCTTGAAATAGCTAAGATCATTTTATAAAATTTTTCGGCTTGTCAGTCATAATTTGAGATTTGTCATAAACGTGTTATTTCTATTTAATGCAACATCTGGCAAAATTGATTCAATTGTAAACAACTTTCATTTGTATTAAAAACAGGCATTTTACGGTGTATACAGTTATAAAGCTTCTATTTTATTAGGTAATGGAAATCAATTCCTCAAATTGCAAATTAGAATGGATTAGATTTTGGCGGAATCTCTAGAGTCCCTTTCACTTCTAAAGACGGCTTGTAATTAAATTGAATGAGACTTTTACCATTGGAAGCTAATACACTTTGAAACATTAAACCGAGACAAGTCAATTTAGTGAAGGAAGCGGGTTTATTTGCTCTACAGAGACTCGTTCTCTTCCTGATTGAGTGGTGGGTCTAAATGTAACAAACACTGACAACTATGCATTCCAAGAGCGACATTTTCAACTTATTTACTGTGAATGGGATACGATAAGGTGGGATAACTTTATCCACTTTTGTACCGACTAAACCTGGGGAAAGTCAATTCAACTGCACTTCCAAACCCATTTATTCTCAAGTCAATTCAGATACAAGGTTCAATATCTGAAGCAAAGTGAAATGAGATTTCCTTTGGGTTTCCTGGTTGGCTTGATCTTTTTCCCTGTCTTTTGATCAGTGTAATGGAAAGGTGTGAAGACGGAAAAAAAGTCTTGCACTGCACACAGCATATATCCCAAAGGAAGGGGAAAGTGAGTGAAAGTGGTGGCTGCATTAGCTTCTTAAATTTCATCCGTTGGGTGCAGTTTTGTTGGAGTAAAATGTTTAGTAAAGAGAGAGACCAGCTTATATAAACTGTACCTTTGTTGCCGTTCCGTTTAATTTTTGGTTGACCACAATCTTTTTTCCAACCTAAAAATATTATTTATCCTTTGCGTATCGGAATATAAAAAGATGCCAAGGCCTTAAAATATATGTCAAAATATATGCCACTTCATCTTTTTAGAAAAATATCTTGCATGCATCAACACTTTGTGTGTAAAAAAAAAGTTAATTATTTGCTGAAAGATAGTATCTCAACGCTGGAAGAGACTGGGAAAATTTACGAGTGCATATGCAATAAAAATTTTTTGGGGAAAGTCAACCAAAAAAGCCCGTATACTTTAGCCCCATTTATTTATTTCACAAAGCGTTTTTACTTGACACGCACATCTATACTTCTACATACAAGGAAATCGACCTGTAAATATGTATGCAACGAACAACGAATGGTTTCCGCATAATGCAGCTAATATCTCGCATATTTAGGTAAGAATGAATAATATCGATCAAACCATTTGGAGAGGAATTTCATATTAAATATGCTTACTAGTTTGTGCACGAATGTTACTAGAAATTCCCTTTTTGGCGTATATTTTAGGTTGACAAGAAAGTTTTTCCAATTAATCTACGCTAAAGACATTTTCACCGGATGCAGATAATGGTCAATTTTACTTGTATATGTAAAAATGTGGCGTATGGTAATTACAAATGCTTAAAATGGAAAAGTTGTCAGTCGTAAAAAAATAAGAGACATGCAATTGACGTTTATCTGTTCAAATACTTATCCAAAGTATATTTTTCAATGTCAAGCACTGAAATTCAACATCTTAATCGATTTTAAAGTGAATGTACACTTTGAGACAATTCCATTACTAATACACTATAATCATCTTTCTCAGGTCAATATTTAGTCAATAATATTAATATTCTAATGGCAAATGGTAAGACAGTCAAGTATATGCGTCATTAGCAAATGTTTTGTACCTATAAATAATTGCGTTTTTGCATAATACTTTGTTCAAAAATAAATTAATACGACAAGACGATAGTATAACTATGCATAACCTTCACTGAACATTTGAAGAATACTCCAGTTTCAAATACTTTATTTATAATAGGCAAATGACACATGTAGCAGAAAAGTGTGAATTTGAATAAGCATTTGTGAATGTTTTGATATTGATTTTTCAGCTTTACATTGTCCACCTGTCCACGGGTGCAAGACAATGAAAATGGAAATATTTAGCTGGAATGCTGAAATAAAATTGTACAGATATAAAAAAATACACTATATTATATGCCATAAAAATAACGTTTCGTTTCACATTTTTGCGCATAGTTGCCTATCCATTCAGATATAATTACCTTGTAGGAATTACTGGTTCCTTAATATAATTACAGACTGTTCTCAAATAAACGAAAACCTACTTCAAGGTTACTCGTTATGCAAGTGAGCAAAGTTTGCTCATTGTTTTAGTTTTTTGCACATGGTCTTGATCTCTAACGATGACATCGGCATGGTTTGCTTGCAGATACTTAGCAAGGAAACTTTTTCATATTTGCTAAAAAAATTTAATCACATGTGAAGATGGGATGTACAAGTTTTCATTGTCTTTGTCAATTCTTAACGAATTTAGTCAAGACATTGCTGCAATGGTTTGACAGTTTGGGGATTTGAACTATTTGGTATTTTCAAGCAAGTTGTAATTTGAATTCGACTAAAGGAAGTAACTTTGCGCAAAAACGGTTAAGAGAAATAAAGGAATTTAGCGAGGGGATTTTTTGCCTGAAAATTCACCTTCACTCTCATTATTCGCCCTCCTTGAGAAAACATTAGGAACAGGTAAATCAAACGATGTGTTTGCCAGCTTTGAAGCAAAAAAAACATTTCCCTTTCATGTAGGATAAAGCGGATTTTGTACCCAAACTAAAGGTTTACGTGGGAAGGAAATGACAATGGGAAAAATAGCAAAGCTAAAAGTGAGTTAGGTATAGTTTTTGGATTCAACTTTACGTAAGCATGCTCATTAGGAATTTATTTTCCCTTGTTTTTCCCATATCGCCAAATTCAATTTCCAAATAATCGTATGAATTCTACAATATAACAACCACCGATGGATGGATTAATATTTATTGTTGCTTTCTTATTTATTGAATAAAAACAAGGATTTAAATTCTACGCAGTTCCACAAAATAATATATACTTTTAATGATAATTTCACGTCACCAATGTCAGCTAGTGTTTGTGGTTATAAATTTTAATATTTTGTATTTGCAGATTTTATGTTTGATTGCAATTTATTCCATGTATTTTAACTTGAATCCTTGTGGAATGCAGTTTTTGAGCTTGAATATCTTATACAATTAGCGTAAAGATTCATCAGCGAACGTCCTTCATCTTGATCAACTCTTCTCCGCATTTTTTTCTACTACCTAAATATTCCTGTTGCGCTTTGTTGTATTTAATTCAAGTGGAATTTAGTTACTGCACTTTGAGTTCAATGTTTGCATCACAAAAACAAATATACAACCATACATATGTACTTACTACAGATGCAACTGAAAGTGCATGTTACGAGTCTTAACTTAAGACAGTTGATGCTGCTTTATAAGACGCAATATGAGATTTCGTAATATGCTTTAATAAAATTTCGTGCAAAAAGGGAATTCGAGAAAGGTCATTGTCTATATTATGCCTAAGTGAATTAAAGCCTACCAAAAGACATGTAGGTATAATAAATGCAATTAAAATTTAGATAATTCTTTAATAAGTAAGGGTTATCAGCTCAGTTAAGCTTTGGCTATTTTGGAACGCAAAGCATATCATGCATTTAAAATTTCATTAATTATGGTTCGGGGTTCATCTCATCAATGGTCTTGTTTCAAGCATTGCTACATTTTATTTCAACCTTGGATAAATCTTCCCCTTGTTTCATGTCTTCGTTTGGGATTTTGGCACATGGTGGGTTTGGTCGATAGGCTGGTTGCATTTGGATGCCGTGACAAAAAGCGTATCAGATCTTAATTAAGCCATTACTTCCTTCGGGATTTGTGTGATTTATAGAAATTTGAAATATGAAGCGTGTGTAAAGCCAAACTTGTACAAAACTCCCGTTGAAATAAATTACTTGTACTTATATTTATTTTTATTAATGTTGCAGATGACTAAATGGCCACAATGAGACTTCGATTCGTCCACTCGTGCATGGTTTTGACCGTGGTGGGGCTTCTCCTATTTTATTCCGCATTCTTGACCTCCCCATCTTATGTGGAATCTACGCTTGACGGAGGTAAGTCATTTTTCTCATCGCAATTTTTAAACAGAGCAAAATTTATCCCGTCAACGGATGTAAAAAGGAACACAAACCAGTTTTACGCTGTGTGTGTGGCTATATAAGGAAGAATCTCATCATTTGTATTTTTTATGTCACGTTAAAGATGAAATGACGGTGACTCGGGCAAAATTTTAACCCGCAGGAAGAAAGTCATCAATGCAACATTTATTTACTCGTCGAATAACTCATTACTCATTTTACAGTTGCAGTTGATGTCCATGTTTACATTGTGATGTCCTGTGTTGTCCTATATTATTACTACTCTTAAACCTCACTATCCATTGCATATTAAGCACAACATCAGTAGTATTTAATACGTATTTATTTTTGTGTACCGCTAAATTTATGCAAGACTCATTATAGTAGAGATGTGATAAAAGGGATGAGGATGAGTATTTGTGTGTGACACACAGCCCGAGGTATTATTTATTGTTATCCCCTACAACAGAGAGCTTTCATTCAGATCAAATATCAATTAATTTATGCCCTAGCGGCGTATCAAATTCGAAAACTGATTTAATTTTATCAATGACAAAAAATGCAAGAGATTTAATAGTAGGGCAGTAATATAATATTGAATGAGCTAACACAGATTAGCTAACAAAAGAAAATCAATCAATGCAGATCTAGAGGACAGCTTTTAAAACAATGAATCTTTAAAACTGTATCTCAGCGTACCCATTAGTTGAAAACAAATGATTTAGCTTGTATCTGATTAAAATTTGTCATGATTTTTATTAGGTGAGGCAACGGGGGGCTTGATAATTAATAACACAGTGATTCAAAGCAAGCTATTAGAGAATGCAATAGCAGACGCTACATTTGCACTGAATGACAAAGACCCGATTCCAGATTCATTGCGAGTCAGTCAGTCCCAAAATATATCCTTGGGTAAGTCAGCAGATAACTCCAAAAACACACTTAAGTCTTGAATGATTCCATTAATTTTCTCTTAATTGCTCCCCGCTTTCTAACAACCACTTCTCAAATTATTGCTTTACTAACACAAATTAAACTCGCGTAGGGTAGGTATAATATTGTCTCAAATTCCCAACATTCCTCACTAATTCAGAAAATAACACAATATAATATGGTATCTAGATACATAGGTAATATAGGTATACGTAGTTTATAAGAAGATAATTCCTTTTGAAGTTGGTTTAAGTAATAAGTACACCTGGTTGTGACATCCGAAATAATTTGAAACCTCGTCAAATGCAGTCATTTCTGAAGCCTGAAAGTTAAAGGTTGCTTTCATTGTTCGCTTTTAATATATATATTTTCGCTTCAACTTAAACCAGTTGGTTGAATAATGAGTTCCGTGGGATTAAATTTGGATGATGGTTTTTAGTAAATGCTTATGAATATTTATAGTAGTATATTTCTTTTGTGCCTCCAACTCATTTTGCCTCATTTAATTTAATGCCGTGATGATGCAACTTTGCAACTATAAATCCAAAATAATACTTTCTTGACTAACAGTACTGCTTTAGATTATTCTTCTCACAATGACCATAAAAATAATTTTCCTCCACATATATTGTTTCAGCCTTGCCACTTTCGGAGGCCAGTAAGCAGATTATCAACAGGAAGGCGGAAGAAGAAGGCCATAACTCTATAGTCTCTAATTTAATTAGTAATGAGCAAATAGTCAAGAAGAAAATCAATGCAGATGTCAAATCTTCAGCTTACATTCCCAAGAATGCTGTCTGGACAAGAGACATTTACGAGTCTGGATTTTCTTATCCAAATCCCTCAATCTGTCCAAATGATGGACAAGATATTCGATTAGGTTGGTTAATTTGTAGACAAAATAATTCATCTAATACATTCTAAATTCTAAACCATTATTTGCCTTTGCAGTCATCTTAATTTCTTCAGCACCAGGGCATACAAGTTCTCGTGATGCCATTCGATTAACATGGGGTCACTATTCTCAAAGACTGGATGTTTCCATCGCCTTTATCATAGGTAAAGACAACCCTCTTATTTTCCCCCTTCTTCAGTTCATGCTGTGTCATTAAAGTGCCAACATTTATTCATATAATGTGTAGAATTATTAAAGTTGGGATTAAGTTCAAGGGAATGAGAATTAGTTTGGGAAACATGAGAATGTTAGTAGATATTAAACAAACAAGAGTTGCATGAGAATTTCAGTGAGTCAGTAGTGGCATACGGTTAACCTTAAACCAATTTCAATATAACTGTAACTTTCACCTTGCCCAACTGGCCAATCAACAAATATAACACACAAGCTCCTAACGCGTAGGATAATGAAATGATTTAAGTAGTTTAGCATAATAATGCAACAACGTGTGCTTGTCTTTCAACGAAATGTTAAAGGTATAAAACTATGATAGGAATTTGTGTGTCGTTCATTTAATATTTTTGCTTGCGGATGTTGTCTGTAAACAATTGAGTTGACTCCTATCCCAAATCCAAAGAAATCAACAATCGAGGCAGACAAGTTTACAATTTAATGGTTTAGCCAGTTCACTCCGCATTGCATTGCAACTATTATATACAATGCACAATCAATATTCTTGTGATGCAGTTTCCGTTATTCCTATATATTATGGGTATACAAGCATGTATGCAAGAATCGACTTTGTATTCCACATTAATCAATAGCCAATTTATCGATACGTTTTATACGCTCACTCATCGAAACAATGCAATTTGATAAATTCGATAACGCATCAGTCAGTCATCGGGTAGAATGAAATGGCGTAACAATTTTAATTTAAATATTTACAGACGTACATTTTTATTCCAATAAAATTAGCAATGTCGGAAAATAAAACTCGTTATTATTTTTATTATTTATTAATTAGGAGTAACAAGTGATAAACATTTCATATGCCTATGGATCGGTATCTATTATGTAATTAATAAATTGCATAAATACTTTTCTTTCATGAAAATGTTGCCAAAATTCTTTGTGTTGTTGTACGTAAATCCGATTCAAAATATTTTCAAACATTGATATTCATTATTATTGTCAGATTCTTTATAAATACGTGTCATCTATTCAATGAGACAAGATGTAATTAAGTTTAAAACTTTTATTTTTCATTTAATTAATTATGCAAGCTCTTCATTCAAACCCTGTTTCAACCATTTGTACCTTAATAGATATACTATTCTTTTATGATTTGTATCGCAATACTTTGCATTCATTTATTGTGAATTTACAAAATCAATATTTGCTAATTGATGCTGTAGTTTAAAAAACGTTCTACTGTAAAAATCGCAAAATTTAAATGCAAATAACAAAAGTGAACGCGTGCATATTCATCATACCCACATATTTACATTAATTGCCTCACAAACTCAATAAAATTGAGAGCTAGCTAGTAGACATCGAAGACAACCTATCACACAAGTAGAATATGTTCAAGAAAATAAATAGAAAGAATAATAATAAAAGCTGAAGGAAGTTGATCAAATGTGACACTATTCTGTAAATGGTAATGAAGAGAAAAAAAAACTTGTCTGTATAAACGTTAAATCTCACTGTGCAGCGCAAGCTTAGGTAGCCCGACCCAGAGTGTAGTTAAGACTATTTTTAAATGCCATTAATGGCACTATTTGAGCCCGGATCACAGTCGTGACCTCTGGGTCGGAATTTTTTGACCCCTTTGATATATGTCGTAAGACCCCTCATTGGTAAGCCAAAAAAATAAGTTTTTCGAAAATCTAGGTTATAATGGGGGTGGGCGGAGGGGTGTGGTTTTTTAAAGCGCCAATTTAGCACCAACTTGGGAGGCGTTTTATTTCGGCGTTATTGGACCTACAAAGCTGAAAATTTACATGAGCGTACTTCGATACAATAGTAAAGTGCTATTTTTTTAGTTTTTTGAAAAACGGTCATGCGGCCTTAAAACAGGTCAAACGGCAGGAGCCCTTTTTGAGTAAAAATAAAATCTCATATTACCCCACATATGGGGCATCGTTGGAAAGGTCTTTTTATGCTGATTCAGAATATATATAGTTTGTAGGGTCTAAAATAATTAGAAAACATATATTTTGCTGTATGAAAACAACTAGTTTTATGCTGAAAACACATCAAGATTAGGGTATTCGTATTTGTCCTGTTTTAAGGTCGCATGACCGTTTTTAAAAAAACTAAAAAAAATAGCACTTTACTATTGTATCGAAGTACGCTCATGTAAATTTTCAGCTTTGTAGGTCATTTTTATTTTTGTTATCATCCAAGTCCGCTTTAAAACCATTTCATTCTATTTAAGGCCTAGTATTCTGTCTGTACAAACTTTTTTGGGAAACACGATTGACATTAATTTGCAGTTCAAATGGATTCTAATAAATAGGACACATTCAATCGATATCACCATTGAACTTGATTGATTACACGATATAAATTCAGTTTATAATTAAATTTTAAATGACAATAATAGCTTAAACTGAGAAATATAAAAGAATAATAATAGCATTTATTCAAGTAAACATTGTCATATCAAAATACATCAGAAAAGAAGATGCCAAACCCCATAAAATAGGAAATAACTGGCACTTCGTAAAGCCCAAAATTACGTTATACAATTTACAATACATTATACAATATACAACAAAAGGACCACGGAAGTTTATTTTCTCCTAGCCTCCGATAAAACAATTGTTCATTGTTGTATTTATTACCAATGACGATGAAAAACCTTAAAATGTATAAATAAATTAAGTGCATATACAGCATAAAATTTAGGCAAATATTTTTAAAAAAATATTCATATTACTATTAATTTTGAAGTTGTTCCAAACGACAAATAAACTTTTATAAATTTTAACATTTGCATTTTTTAAATGGAAAATAAACAAAGAGAAAACGGTATCTATATTATAGCATTCGGTGTTTATAGAATACGAAAATTCAATAAACAGATAAGTATAAACATGATAATACTTAATACTTTTGTAATAAAGGATTCTTCAAAATTTTATTAAGCAAAAAAACAAAAATGTTTTATTTAGCTTCTTCTTTACAGCAAGATTTTTTAGCCGCAGTAGAATAGCGTTGTATATCTTTTGTATTTTCTTTGCATTTGGGTGTCTCAGTTTTCTTAATTTCTTTATCACTCTTGCAAGAGTATTTCAAGTAGGAGCAGTCAACTGTGAATTCGTAGCCATGTTCAGGCTCAAGGCAATAGAAATCTGGAAAAAAATCATCAATTAGTAAAATTTTATTTTCCAGCCATTCAACTAACAAAAGACACAGTATGAACAGAGCAGAGCGACGCAATATTTTGGGCATTAATCCGTCCGTAAAATTAAAGGCATTATTTTACAAAATCATATTATTAGCTCGCCATACCTGGAGAGCTATTGCTCTGGTCATGTCTGTCCGTCTGTCCGTCTGTCCGTCTGTCCGT